>JAHZMV010004428.1:0-42354 GCA_027743765.1 Coecobrya sp. COE2 | reverse complement strand
CAGTGCATGCTTGTAAAACTGTAGACCGACATATGACACTTTTAACGATCTTATTACTATCTTGAGCGGATCTCATGCTAGCTAAACTGAACATAGAAAAGTTAGTGGTAAAATTGGTAAAACCAATGGTCTATATGTAATGTATAATGTATATTTACAATTAAAGCTTCGAAATAGCCAGAACAACAAATGCTTAATAAATTTACATGTACACTTTCATATAAATGTTAAAATGTTGGGAAAAGATTGACAGTGAGAGTGATTATTGATCATACTTATTACGCATGATATCTAACTCTATTAATTTGGGGCTAAACACGGAAATTCAAGATAGTAAGTTATTTGCCAATGTCAAAACTTGACTTGAGTTTTATAAAAGATCACAAGTTTCTGCAAAAAGAATACATACACCAGTTAATCTCAGCAGAACAATCCAGCAATCAATCGCAGACAAAATCAAACAACAACAAAGAGTCAAGTTATATCAGGAAAGTACTTGTGTATGTGCACAAATAATCTGGTTTGATTCAGTCACAGGATGCAGAAGAGAAGGAACCGCTGCTGTGTCGGAAAGCTAAACGAGATAAAGGATCTCGATCACATCAAGTACCTTTTTAGCCAGGAAGGGTACACAAGAAAAAAAATGAAGAAAAAAGATGAAAAGAATTTTTAAAATTAAAATCTGTGAACATGTCAGGTAATCAGTGAGAATAAAAAAGAGAGGTTTTTGAGGCAAGGAAAGAAAACACAGAAATCAGCTTCTTTCACTTGAAATCATCTTACTTAAAAAGCATCTTCTTCATATGCCACGCACAGAAATCAAAAATTGTATAAACAATGCATATCAGTAATCACTTCACAATTCAATTCAACTTGTCGTCCTCATTTTTTTCACGTTGAGAAAAGAGAAGGAAAATTATTTTGTGCTTTTGGAATAACTGAACACACAACTCCATCCCAAACCAGCAGAAGATTTTGCAAGAATGTACTTCCTTGAATACATAAATCAAAGCTAGGATTTTTTCTTCATTCCACAAAAGACTTTCTCCTGTGAACGGCAGCAGCCAGTTTTTATGAATGTGTCATGTTCTTTATCAATATCGCGGATGAGATACAAGACGTTAGTACTGTTAGTAGTAATGTACATATTAATATGAGAAATGCCACGAGTTGAGGATGTATGAATGAGTAAATCAGAGTAGAAATGGAAAGTCAAAGGAAATCATCATGAAAGATCAAAACGCTATCAAAAAGCCTTAGGGGAGGTACACATTCTTCCCAGTGTACACTCATTTCCTAACATTTCATTTTTTCCTTGAATGAGTAAATCAGAGTAGAAATGGAAAGTCAAAGGAAATCATCATGAAAGATCAAAACGCTATCAAAAAGCCTTAGGGGAGGTACACATTCTTCCCAGTGTACACTCATTTCCTTACATTTCATTTTTCCTTCTATTTTTATACGGAGCTCAAAGAGGATCTATCACATTCTCATCTTGGCGATGATGATCATCATCACAATTCTGTGCTTTCCTCCTTGTCATGTCCTTGTTGTCATCTTCCTTCTTTACTCTTCATATTTCCCTTTTTCTTTTCTTTTTCTCAAGTGATTGTTGGATTGGATGGGAGAATGCTGAATTTTATATATTGAAAGAAATCACGATGATGATTTTTTTTCTGATCGTCTCATCATCAACCCTGTGGCGGGGCATGTCCTCTGGTTTGTATTTGACAGCTTCTTCCCATATTATCCTGTCTTTTCAATTTTCTCACTGGAATGCTTGATGGTATAACGTGACTAGCTGTCGACTGTTTATGAAGAATGACGTTAGATATTGAACGGCTCTTAGTTAGTAGTGAAATAAAGTAATAAGCCTTTCTCTACATTTGACTTCACAAGACTGTACGATGATATAATGCAAATCTCTCTGGCAGGCTGTTTCAAGATTGAAAAAATATTGGAGAGCTTTGTATGAGCCTTTGTTTGTGTATTAAATCCATTCATCAGTGAAAACGACATCTTTTTTATCTTACTTTGTACCCATCACCTTGTGATGTGTCCTAATTTTTTCTGGCAGTTTTTAATATTCTTTTCTTTTAAACCAACAGAGGAGAAAGTTCCGATAAAAAGGTAGATTGTCAGTGAAAGAGTAATGTACTTGTGTTTGGCTAAACGCACATTATGTAATGCTATGTACATTACACAAAAATTTGTATAGTTCAGACAATTGTATAAAAGCATTATTATTTCCTAAAGGAAAACATACTTATTAAATTCAATAGACTTCCCGATTGTTGAAATTTCTGCAGAAGAATTCCGCAGTTATATAATACATCGAATCGAATTTCACACTATTATTCAGAGGGATTCCTTCATCAACCATATTTGAATATCGAATTCCTTCATCTTCTTGAATATTGAAAGTGAAAATACATGTGCATTTTCTGTACTACAAAAGAAAGTACAACAATTTGTACTGAAAAAATTTTTTTGGATGGTGTCCGTTACCCAACTTGTCTACAGTCCGTGGGGATTTCGAGCCTCACACTGGTCATTTTCGACATTCGAGAAGCCAAGCTTCAAATGTTCACATTTAACCCATTTCGATTTCCTACCTTAATACTTCTCCCATTTCTTTCAGTTCCTCTTTTCCTGCAATTCCGTTATTTTTATTTGTGATTACTTTTATTATTGTCAACGAGTCACCACCACGGCCCATCACAGCCGTCATCCAAGTGTCAAGAAGAATCGAATGTCGAATCTCTGGAGATTGATGACAAAACTGGAATACAACAACAAAAATGTACATTACACCCTTTCCCATCAACAAGAAAACGCATCAAAACTCTTAAAATGGAGCAACATGATATGTTTCTTCTCTTCGCTTTTCCATTTTAAGACATTTTACACTTTCCTTCACTTTGGGAATTTGGGAGTATCACAAAGTAAAAAAAAGACCAAAGATATTTGCCGTAGCTGGGAAAAATAAAGAAAGCACGCAGTTATCTTTTAGTGCGATGTAGTCAGTGGGCTTCTGCTTGTTGTTTTTTTTGTCATGCGATAACGATTCGGTGGCGCAATGGTCATAAAACGATTTTGTTTTAAGTGCCTTCTTGACACACAATACAATCGCAATCCACTCCTCAACCAAGCTATAACTCTATATCATCATGATCACCGTCACTGCTGATCCTTTTTAGACAGTTGAGTGTCATGTGTCCACTCTGGACAGCTCACTTTTCTCTCCCAACCCTTTTCCTCTCACACAAAATGATGTGATCAAGTTGAAAAGGTTAAAAAAGAAAAGCATGTCCAATATTATCACATCAACATCATCGTTCTCCCGCTGATCACCGTCACCATCATCATTATAGCCCACCGCACAGTTCTCTCCTTCCCTTTACTTCTCTCTTTTTTAATCCTTCTTATCTCCGTTCAAAGTTTCATGTTATTTTCTCTCCTCTGGACAAGTTGATACCACTGCAGATTTGCTACTGCCGAGTGAATTGTTAAAGGGAAAATCGGACGGCTTTCCCTTAAATCCAAGAGCATAAATCATTGTGCTGGTTGCGTTCCCTGAGATCATAATACGCTTTCTTATTGCATCCATTGTCCTTTCTTTTCAAATCTTCTCCACCAAAAGCCAATTTGTAATATCTGCGGTCAGAATTAATCCTTGGACACACAAGCAAATAACCGAACAAGAAAGACTTCAGAAGCGTAATAGCATATGCACGCAAACCACCCAGAATGTTACATGTAGTCCATATATAAGATGTACATATAATATATACTATATTGTATTTTCTATATGCTTCTGGCTGGGAAAAGATTGAGATGATTGGACAAAAAGCTCGTTTCTTACTTTTTCTTACACCAAGATTTTCCTTATTCACAGTATCACAAGCAGAAAAGAATTAGATTATATATAAGATTTTTTACAATAGAAGGCCAAAGGAAAAACCTATTTTCTCGAAAAAATTGACTTTTACTCTCTTCGTCCATATGACTTTGCTGGACAAATGGAGTTTTTGACACAAAAAAAGATGGGATGGAGTGGAATACAAGTGTCCTTTGTGTAAGCAAACTATATTACGAGAAAAGGCTTATGTATTATTACCAGAGAAGCCATAGTTTTTCATCCCAACGGGTGTTGTATTTCCATTTTCATTGTCCACCACCGCATAACCACATGGATAACCGTAATATTCCTCCCTTTAAATCAGCGGAAGAACAAGATATATGCCATGCCACAACAAGCAATCGCTAACGCCAGATGCATTGTAAACTTTACACAACATCATGACACACACCCGAGGAACAAGAATAAGAAAAAAAAACGCCTTTGTTCAGCTTTCTACTCTGGATAATTTTTTTCTCTTAAAAAAGAAGGAAATCTGACGGTGGTGGTTTGGTCGTGGTTGTTGAACGTGGCAAACGGCAATGTTGGTCGCTGATCTCTCAAGAGAGGAATCAATGGGGTTTACTTTCTTCCGTGGACTCAACAACCACCCAACCAAACAGTGAACCAACAAGAATGAAAATGTTCTTAAGCCTAATCTCATTTTCCTTTACTATTTTTTTGTACATTGCATATCGAAGTAAACCTTTTTGTTTGGTCAGTGAGCGTTTTCGCATTAGATTACATTATGTGTAAAAATATGTGTAACAGTGGTTTCACATCCTGATAGGCTTTTACTTGGTTTTTATATAATGGTGAACTACGGCCCATTCCCCACAAATGGAGGCAACTCAAACAGATTGTCGCAATGGGCTTTCTTCCTTTTTCAGGGACTATCCGAAACTTTTTTTTAAATCTGGGAGCAGAAAGAAAACGAGCTAAAACCATAGCATAAGTATTCATTCAACAGCTTTATTCTTTAAGGATGGTGTCCGGATGTCGTGTATAGATTGCCTCGGGGTAATAAGCAATATGGGATGTTTATGAAGAAGAAAAATTGAGAGGGTGGGTTATGTAAGTAATATGGATATGTAAAAGTAAGGGGCAGACTTTGTTGGGGGAATGCCGAGTAGACATTAAAGATTTGGGAGGAGAGAGAAAGCTGTCGTGTAAAAAACTGTGAATTGTCTCGCTCAAACCACTATATATTGTGGTAAAAAATCCTTAAGGAGGTAATATAGAACGATAAATACATTATCCGTTGAAGTCATGCGGCTGTCGGTTTTCTTCAATTTAACCAGAACAAAATGCGACAAATAATGAACACTCATTCACCCATACATATTGCTTCTTGGCCCTGCCCTTACAACGACTACTTTTGGAAGAAAGGCAATTGGCAATAAAAACAAACGAGGAAAGGGACGGAGCGAACAAACTGACGCATTTTTTGGAAACACCAATTGTTTCAAACAACTTGAATTGTAGTGTAATGTTATTGAGATTGGACAATGCTTGGAGTGAACTTTCTCTAGCTACTTACAAATATAAGTAGCAAGTTTGAAAAATGAAATATTATTTTCATACTTGTTTGGTGACAACGGGTGGTCAGAGAAAATATAAAGCTGCGAAATGAGATGGTCGGTATTGAACCCTTTTCTTGGAGAAAGTTTATCATGTTGATAATGAGATACGATATGACTTCATTCTATAAAGGAGACAGCACGCGGTGCACTTTGTTGGAAACATATTTTAAAAAGTCGAATATTAAGTTTGCTAGCTTTTGTGGTGATTTGATCTTGTTAAAACTGACGGTTGTTGAAATTACTACGTCACCACTGACAATGTCAAGTGGCGTAAGTTTAACATCATGAATATATGAGGAGGATGTAGGGCTGCATAGAAATGTGGATAAAAGAAATCATGAATATTATGATGATGGAAAAGAGAAAGAAAAGACTACTGGAAATAGAACTGTGGTTAACCAGTAACCAGAAAGTATTTGACGAGAGGGATCAAGATATCAAGAAGCGTATCTAATAATATTGAATATATACTCAACCGACAACCTTTGAATGCCTAGTATCCGGAGTAGTTTATCCGGAGTAGTTATATACATACGTCTACGTCAGTAGGATGGGGTGAAAAGAATAGAACACTGACTACGCCTAACTGCAAGTCATGTCCATTCTTCAGGAACAGGAATGAAATGTATGAAAATACTATCTTCTAATGGGCTGCAAAATTTACTACATGCAGTCATTACATGATAAATGGACAGGACAACAGGTACTACATTTAACAGGCCACGAACACCGTTCTGCTAATGTCTAGAGCGATGAAGCTGAAAAATGCAAACATTTTCTTCCACAAAAATAAGCTTTTGATATTTAAAGATTAACCAAGAATATTCTACAAATATATAGGGTTCTACAAATATCAACTGACGGTTCGGGCAACCATGCTCTAGCAAATGCCAAATCAAATCGAAAGGATATCTTTTTAAATCCAAATAGACACAATTTTATTTCATTTTTATGCACGCACGTGAGTAAATCCTCAGAAATATTTAATTTTAAAACAAATTTAAAAATTGAATATCCATTTTTTCAGTACATTTTAGGAATACAAAATTGGTGTTGGATGTTGATTGATCAGAACAGTAAATTACATGATAAATCTTACTGACAGTACTAAAGTGAGTTGAATACAATGTTATATCTTGAGAGCACAGTAATAACAAAGCTATAGACCCACCATTACAAACAGTCACTTCAATTATATAACAATAATTTAATAAATATTCATAATATGTTTACAGAAAGTGTAAAGTAATAGATAGCCTTGTATAATTCATTCGTTGACAGCCTGAAGTGTTTCAAACGCAGTTGTGCTTCCATCACAGAGCTCGAGCCACGTTTCAGCTCCTTCATACGGTCTTCCAATTTGTTGAAATACGATCTCCAACATTTGCTTCCTTTCTTCAGTTCCATCGTTGAATCCAACAATTTCCAAAAATTTTAGCTGCCTCAGCTTAGCAATATGTCCGATGATATCGGCACTTACTCCAAAATTGTTAGTCTTGCCACATTCATGAAAAAAGAGCTTCTTCACATTGACTAATTTTTTAACGCATGCAGCAATGTCGGAAGTGAGCATTGGAAATCGAAAAATTTCAAGTTGTTCGATAGTTTCAGGAAGCTCCATTGCATTGACCATAAGAAGAATCTCTCCGACAGTGGCGACAACACCACGGTTTTCCTGTACACCACCTCCTTGTCCATTACCATTTACAGCGTCAACGTCTTCGCCTGCGGCAGCACCATTTCCACCACCAACTCTTTCTTGGCCAAAATGTCCCAGATCTACTGGGTAAATCCTGGCGTGATTCTCTCGACATCGCAAAATTAAGCTTTTCAACCTGGTACAATGTCTAAATATACTAAGGTCAAACGGCACAACCTTATGCAATGCTCCTTCCGGACCTGGAGGTCTCCCCAAGACTCCTCCACTTGTGCTAGCGCTGCTACCAACCGGTGAGCTTGGGAATGCCTTCATGACCATTGACAAATTTGCTAGTTCTACATGTACAAGCGTTGAAGAGCAGGCTTCAATTGGCGACTGAAAATGAATCCATGGAAAGCCTGAAACTCTAGCTCTTGTCTCTGTCATTGGATCCCGACACAACCAATCAAAACGGAGCTCTCGAAGACCATGACCGGATTGTCGATTCTGATAACGTGTTTCTTCATCTTCTTCCCGCTTTGCTTGAAGACGAGATTGGCTTTCCAAGAGAGATTTCCAAATATTAATATCTTTTGAATAGCCCATTGTCGTGATACACATTTTTTGAAGGCGTATTTTACAGAGTTGATGAAGATTGATTTCCTGAGTAGAAACACATTTGTCATTTCTACTCCTTCTACGATTAGGACGCCTGGGACCTATGGTACCACTTTCAATGTTGAATTCTTCCTCTTCTGAAGAACTAATCTCATCCCCAAGATCACGATCGCCCAACCACGCAATGCAAGATAATGGAATAAAGTCTAGCTCGATTTGGGAAAGGGTTTCAGAATGTCGCGACACAAATTTCAGGACAGATGTAACATAATGAGAATAGTTCCATACGGGGAAGCGCTTGAGAATTTCAAAAATTTTCAATTTGGGAAAATAGCAGTCCATCATTGGAGGAACTTTCAAGTTCAATCTTTGGTCTGATGATGAAGGTCGATGAATTTGGAGATGTTCTTCAGAATTGAGTCGCAAAAACCTCAGTTCAGTTAAATTGCTTAAAGCTGGAGTATCCTGAAGATTTAATATCCAGGGATAGTTTGCACGTCTAGTCATTGTGAGGTGCTGTAAATTTGTAGAGGAAGAAATAAGATTTTTCAAATTTTCAGCTGACGTAGGTCCAAAAACTTTTATCACTTTTATATATGATGGATGCTGAAACAACGCTTCTGATTTAAGATCCCGAGTTAGTTTCCAAATTATGCATTCACGGCACCGCAGATTTTTTATAAGGGAAAGATTACTGGTGGTGTCATAAATGCTGAACGCAAACTCGTAAAACTGGTCGACCTCCTCGCACCATTGCTTACATACCAGACGCAAGCTTTGAACCTGTCGTTGGTTTATCATGTTAAGAATTTTGGCTCGTATCTAAAAAAGATAAAAGAAACATCATCGAATAAAAATTTTATATCATGCGATAAAGCGTCAAAATCAATTACTGCCTCATTTCACATAGCTCTAATGAATATACCTCTACGGGGAGTTGCATGATTGGAAATGTTTCACTCTGACTTGAACTACTACTGTCAAAGCTGGAACTACTCTCATCTTGGTCAACATCATTACTACTACCTGAGTAGTCACTACTGCCACACTCTGAGGTAGGTGTAAGGTCATCAGAAAACTCAACGCCTGATTTCGCCATTCCGCCTGGCTCTATAGCCTCCTTGACCAAGTCCTTAAGATGAAGGGCTTGGTCAGCCAACTTTTGACACAACAGATCCAACACACGGACTTCCGAGCTCTCAGCCAGTTTTAAATTAGCCGGAAACTAAATAGAAAGAAAATACTCATTTAAGCCAACATGACTTCTCATATTTACATTTGCTGAAGTATTTTAAGTTAAATGTCGACGTGCATCAAATAATCCTATAATATACAATACAAAACAAACCTTATTTTCTACATGAGAATCTAGTTGGAAGCAAATCTAACGATTCTCACTACTTTCTCAATCTACGCAAAATCCCTCTAGATTAGTTTTCCGTCATCTTGATAAGCTCACGCATAACTGCCGTCATCCTCATTTGGCCACAATATTTATCCTCCATCCTTCTCACATTTAACTGCAAACCAAAAACATAGAATAATCCATATTATCATCATGCTTAAATGCGTATTCTTAAACTATTTACATTAGTAAATTGTTCACCCACCCCATCATCATCCTTTTACTCTACCTTACTCAAACGGACAGGAAAAACATTGGCACAAATCACCCCTAAAATTACTCCCCAAAAGTACCTCAATTCACTCCCAACTTTCTATTCCCAATCAAGCCTAATTACTGTGCACTTTTTACACGTTTACAATGTCCTCACTAGTTAACCATTCAATGGCAATTAAATTTAATGACAATATTTACACAAACTATGTGCGTGGGACGAAAGAGCAGCTGATTTCGCATCAATAATATTTTCGTGTGGGAGGAAACGGAGATGCGGACTGCAGCAGCGCAGAACACAAGACGAGCAGATGTGCACAGGCACAAGGGCAACAATATCTTCGTAGGCTCATTTTTCATTTAGGTATATACAATGCCGTATTAAATGCGTATATGCGAGAGTTAAAGACAACTAACTGAAGTGAATTTTGATATGAAATTAATGAAACAATATTATTTTTTGTACATGTGCTTCCCAACTTTCTTCGTTCTCCACCTTTCTTTTTCCAAATGAGATGATGATAGCATGATAGCAAGCATGATGATATTGATGATTGTAATTTCAATATGAATAATTAAAAAACGGATTATGCGTTTGATTTCTTCACAGCAGAGCAATATCCACACTTATTATGTAACATAGATCAGTGTTGGATGTATTAATTATATAAATGTTTGTTGACATAAATTATAAATTGCATTGCATGGTGAAATATTTTCCTTTATATTATATGACAATGGATCGTTATTTCCGGAAGGTGTTTAAGAAAATATGTTAGTTTTAGGTTTTTATATGCTTTTTATACGTATGTTCATCCTTTATGTAGGTACATGATTTTTATATCTACTTTTTAAGCTGTTTCGGCTACTTTCGTTTGAAAGACATTTGAAAAAGCTTTTCATTGACTTGTTTGTATTATAATTGATGATGGGCAATTTTTGAGCTTAGAAATTTTCCATTTGAAGTTACTGGATTTTTATGCTATGAAATTGTCAAATCTTGACCTTCTCAAAGCCACTTCGACTTCAGCCGTTTATGCAATTACTCGATATGAGTGGAAAAAACTAGAAATAAAAATAATTGGGTTAACAATAACATTTTGGTTTTTGTAAATAAAATAGGTAAATCCTTGAGTACCTAGTCAGTTTTTGCACAACGAAAATGAAGACGGGCTTAATGTGTTTTGGAATTTTACATGACTTAGACTTTCAGTAGTTTGACAAATGAATTCTTTACTTTCACTGAAGTATAGGTAGTCGGTATTCGGTATAGGTATTTAATAAATAATGGTTGTGCATTATATAACCACTTTTGTGTGTAAGCAACATTCATCATTAGTCCATCGTACGCAAAGGTCAAAGTAGAGATGTACATAACATGGATAACAGCATTTAAAACTCTTTAAAAGTTATTGTAATTACCACTGCCAAAACTATTACCAGTAGAAGAAGTTGAAATGGATACATTTTAGTAGCCTACTTGAAAACCATTATTGAATACATCGTTCGATACATTTATAGCATGGGTAAATTGTAGAATTAGAGATAATTATCAACGCCATATTTTTCCGACTAGTTATTATTAATTACGGGAAGCAAAAGACCTTGAACGACAGTTTAGGATTTGAACCGTTTCTCTGGTAAGATCAATGCATGGACTGACGTGACGTGTTCAACTGCCCGAGGTCAAGATTGTTTTATTGGAGGCATGTCGTGTAACGCAAAGGTACCTTGGGGTCGGGGTGGTAGATGTGCTTCTTTATGACACTAAAATGCTCTATTCGAAAATTTAACTTTGTTCAAGGTTGGATCTTACAAACGTTAGTTGTTAGGTCAAATCTCATCTCCATGCAGAGTTGGGGAAATGTGAGAAAACTTGAGCTAGGAGTAAATCCAGAAGTTGTTAATCAATTCATTACAGGATTTTTTATATCATTCAATTATAATTTCTAAGATTCCAAAATACATATATTCGAAAATGAGAATTTTACTCTGTTGAAACGAAGCCGACAAAATTAATAAAGTTGTGCATCTTCCTGACGTCATATATGGCGTGAGAGTGTAGTCACTTAATGCCCCACTAGCCCTACTTACTTAACAATTGATGAATAGATGAATTATCATTATGTAAATATAAAATTGTAATGACGCATTGTTAATATATTACGCTCAAAAACTCGTGCTTTAATCACACGTTAAAATGCTAAAATTGAACTACGTTGAATTCGAATCAGCTATAAAAAGTTGAAATTGCTGGAATAAAAGTCATGAATAAAGATTTGAAAGTTAACTTTGTTGTTGTCGCCTATTGCATATTTTAATGACAAATATAACATATACGTTTAATTCAGATTGCAGATATATATCAAAGGATAATTAATTCCAAGCATCGACATAGGCCTAATGACGCCTCCAAATGATACGTGCTTCAACCCATGATTTCTTACGTGTTTGAAAGAAATGGTTAATTGTTAATTTATTATAACCAGTTAAAAATTATCATTGTTCCAAAACAACCCGTGTGTATTTTTAGTACATAAGACAATTAACTTATTGATTCTTGGGGATTTATGAGTTTAAAAATAAGTCTCGTGAAAGAACTCAATCGTTATTTTTTGGAATGTTGAACACCTTTACTGTAAACAAAATAATCATTAATGCTGCTTGCGTTAACATTGTCACGCACATATTTTTACATTAATTGTCAGAACAGTTTTAGTTTAGAATGGCAACTACGCAGCTAAAGTGATTTGCCAATTTTACAAATTACTCGCTATATAAAGAAAAGACCAGTTTACAGAGGACTAAAACTCATTTCCTTTAAACCATTCACTCTTTTAGCTTCTGTCCTGGTCTGGTTTATCATTTACATATACTCATTATCTATATTATTTTGCGTTGTATTTTCAAAATCAACAAACGGTTTAAATAATTACTAATTACATACATGTTTTAAAGTAATATCGGAAAGCCTTAAATTAAAGGGAATATTCCGCATTCAGAATAGAAATGGTACGTTAAAAACTAATCTTTACCTATAATTTGTTTTAAATTTTCAAAACTTTAAAGCATGTTATGAGAATTTTTAGGCTCTTCAGAAAGCAGTACTTGGAACAACAACCTTGTTTTTAATAAGTATACTAATAACTACAAATTCTCGCACCAGCCTTGCCAAGCCATTGCAATCAAGTATCTCGGAACATTCCGAACAGGAAAGGATGTTTCCATTATTAGAGGAAAAATTAAATCCGGATGATCATGTTGCTAATTTTTATGACCATAATGACTCAATTCAGCAAGCGTACATTTCTTCTGAACTTTCTGGGGAAGGAAAACAAGTTAATTATAGAGTAAAGCGGAATCGACCAAGGTTCAGATACAACAGAAATAAGGACGTTGTCAGAGATTATTAAGTCTCATCTTTAATGTTTTTCGGAAATAGTGATTATTTGACTTATGTACATGAAATCTCATATTTGTACAGTGAATATCTTTTTGTGCCTTAAAATATTTTTGTTACACATAAAATAAATATATTACAGATAAATCCTAGATAATTGATAACTTGATCTTTCTTCTTAATATGTATTTCTATTTTTATGATAATAACCGCCAAATTTGTAAATACATATCAATAAACCTCAATCAGTTGCGTTATAAGTTGACAATCTTTCTAGTTTTATGGGTACCTTTAATGATCATTCTAGATGCAAGGTCAGTTTTTTCCTTCCATAATTCCAAATAGTTTCATATAATTGCATACAAAACAAAGAAATTTTCGGTTGTTATAATAATTAGTCCAAGAGTGTTGTTGTACACGGTTCAAATGAATAATTATGCATTTTGAAAGTGTATGACCTAACCTAAAAAACCTAAAATTACTCTCGGATCCATAAAAGCTTCTGTATATAAAAGCCCCGTACCAAGTAAAATCTCTAGTCAGTTATCAAGTCAAAGTTTAGCCGACAAGTGAAATTGTTTTCCTCCCGTTTCAAGTTCATATTTTATAAGCAGTCATGTCACCATACATGGTATGTTCCTTTTGCATTTTTACTACATCAACTAATCGGTAGACTATTAACAATGTCTAATTTTTGCATTCTCTTCACCTTTTTAGCTTCGTCTTTCAGCCTTCATCATCGTTATCACTTTCATATACAGCAGTTGGGGAGCACCCAATCCATCGTCAGTGGTAAAAGCAACCGCTTCTTCCTTTAATACAAATGAAGACAGCAGGTTTGTTGGCGGTTTCAACGACCAAATCGTGGAAGCATCAGGGCTCGGAGGCACATTGCTGAATCGTGTCAAACGAAGCAAGATAAAAGTTCGATACAACAGGAATCGAGATATCCTCAGAGATTATTAATAATAAATTAAATTGCATATTAAGTTTTAACAATTTTCAAATGTTGTATATTCCATATATTTTCACTCTATAATGGTTTCAGTTTCTTAAAACTTTCTTACAAGTATAAACTACGATAAAAATAAAGATTTTCACCATATAAAATACATTCATTAATATTTAACATAACATTTAACCTTCAGCCACCATTTGCATAGAATATCAATGTCAACGTATGAAATGAGTCCCAAAAGACTCCTTCTTTCTGCAATCCAACCTACAAAAGAATCCATACAAGACCACTTCATCTATGAACTTCTAAACTCAGATATAATGATCATCAACGCACGACGCATGCATATTGCATTGAAACAAGTTTATGAAGCAGCTATTATTACATTGAATTGAGCATCATGCCCAACTTTCTAGAATCTCGAAAGTGGGAAGCAAAAACTTTACACTACACTTTAGTAGAAACCTGGAATGAATAGAAGCACATTGTTACAATACACGAAAGAGTGTACAATGTCAAAGTAATGTCACAGATTTGGCAATGAGTATTTTGTCCACATGTAC
Source organism: Coecobrya sp. COE2 (assembly GCA_027743765.1). Lineage (NCBI taxonomy): Eukaryota > Metazoa > Arthropoda > Collembola > Entomobryomorpha > Entomobryidae > Coecobrya > Coecobrya sp. COE2. Next base: position 28,074 of record JAHZMV010004428.1, on the reverse strand, counting down.
AAAGGCAAACACAGATAATATTTACCGGTGATTGTAACATCGTTTTATGTCTAAAATTCAAAGGGTTGAAGAATTGATCTCCTCTTTGCAATAGTTTCTTAATATTGTCATCATTTTGTAAAAGCCACAAACAGACAATTTTTAGTAAAATGGGTAAGCCCAAAAATATTGTCGTTGTTGGAGCAAACAGAGGAATTGGCTTGGAATTGGTAAAGCAATTAATCACACGATTCAATCCTGACAATCTATTTGCCACATATCGTGATGCGGCCAACTCAAAGGTATCTAATTTGAATTGGTTATTTATATGACTTCTATAATGTCGATAACGGTAGAGTAACGAGTAACTGCAAACGACATTTTTTGTTAATTCTAACATTACCAATGTAATTACCATTATCATTGCATTGCAGGAGCTATTGGAGCTGGCGTCACAAAACGGAAATTTACATGCTGTTGTGCTAGGTTTGTTCGTTTATCATTATTATTATTATTAAGAGTGACTGTTGCATATTTTTCATTCTGATCGCCTCAACGAAGTATTTAACAAATTTAGATGTTCGAGCGACTGACAAATATGGTGAATTTGTTGCTCAAGTGGATGCTGGAACACAGGGAGCTGGGATTAACCTTTTAATCAACAACTCCGGAGTGTTTAACAAGGAGAATAATAGCACCCTCTCACAATTGAAAAAGGATGATCTGATGTACCATTTGGAAGTCAATGCCATTGCCCCAATAATGATTACGCAGGTGATGTCATTACTTTTACTTTTACATAAACTTAATGAATAATGATGGTGAACGGATGTAAAGCCGTGACCTTCACTGATGTAAATACAAGACAATTATGATATACAAAATTGCTAGAAAAATGTGATTTAAAACTTTCATAGGCTTTCCTGCCACTTCTGGAAAAGGCCAGCAAAGCTTCTGGTAATGCTCCACTTGGAATTGGGAAAGCCGCAGTTCTGCAAATCAGCACTAATATGGGTTCAATGGGGGACAATACCAGCGGCGGAGCATACGGCTACAGAATTAGCAAGGTTTCCAGCATAAAACATTTATAAAAATATTCTTTTATGTAGCTACTTAGATAATAGGCGTCATTTAATTGTTGATTGATAAACATAATGTATTGGATTATATAGTCCGCATTAAACCAAGCATCGAAGACCATGAGTATCGACCTGCTTGGTAGGGGAATTGCTGTGATTCCTTTGCATCCCGGGTGGGTGAAAACCGATATGGGTACGTATGACAGAGAATAAGAAAATACATATATTATGAATGTTCTGTGTTGAAATCCTTTCAACAAAGTTAAAATATTTTCGCAAATAGGTGGTCCCAATGCTTTAATTACATCTGAAGAAAGTGTGTCAGGAATTTTAAACGTGTTGGAACAACTGAATGAGAACAATACTGGTCATTTCATGAGGTTTGATGGAAAAGAGGCTCTCTGGTAATAGTTTGGTGGTCTATTCATGAAGGATACTAAAACTGTAATGGTTATGTTATGATTATCTAACTAAACCATAATTGTGCATCAGAAATTGATTACTGGTATTTGTGACATTTACTTTATGTTACTCATTATTTCCATTGATGGTATTCGTATCAGTTGATAGTTAAATGGTTGAAATAAATGATTTGATATTTGAAAATTTTAAACTGCATTTTATGGTAAAGTGCCGAGTGCCTGTTTTATTTTACGAATGAAGGGCAGATTTACTTCATAATCCAACCCGAATATTCACAAGACAATTATACTTTATTGACTTTATTCACTTGCATATTATGCGTGTGTGGTGTAGCAATTTAGGATTACATAGTATACAACGTAACCCATAATTATGTTATTTTTGCCATTGTCTATTTTTTACTTAATTGCCCTAATGATGAATGAAATTTAATGATTGGTAAATGCACAATTCAGCTTTAGTTAATATTATACTGACAAAATGATTTTATATCAGAGAATTGTTTCAAGATTTAAGATAGAAATTTATACCATGGAACAATGAGAAACGTGTATAATGTATCTCAACAATATCTTACTGCATTCAAAGGTATTCTGTCTTTCTCACAAGGTTTTCATTGGAACTACTGTAGCATTTTTTACAATTTAGTACCTAGGTTTCATTACAACTTTAAATTTAGGTGGAACTAGCCCGATGCCAACATCAGGCTCAAAATTTGGTTTTGGATTTGCAGGATCCGGTGATATGTGAAACGCTTGGAAAATTTTGGTGACAAAAAGGAACAACACCTCTTTAGCTAAAGGCTCTCCTATACATGTTCGTCGACCTGGCTGGAATGCTACCAAATTCTCTTTTTTCAGGATGCCAGACTCATTCTCATCCAAAAATCGTTCTGGTCGAAATGTTTCCGGATCCCCCCAAACCTTTTCGTCGTGATGAATATTGTACATGTTGGGTACTAGCAGCATTCCTTTGGGTAAGATGTATCCTTCGATTTCTATGTCGTCCAGAAGTTCATGCATTAGACCAAGGGGAATGAGTGAGGACTTTCTGAGGGTCTCTGATATCACCGCTTCAGTATAAACCATCCTATAAATGATAAATCATTCCGCTTGTAATTCTTCTGCCTGCAATTTCACTACTCATATAAATTGAATGCATACTTTGGCTTATCCATTAATGAGGGATCTCGGTCTTTCCCAATAACGCTATCAATTTCCTTATGTAACTTCTCCTGAACCTCCTGATGATGACATACATATAGCATTAACCAATTTAAAGTCAATGGAGTAGTTTCCCCTCCTGCATTAAATATTTCAAGAACGGAAGAAGCGCTGTTCTTTTCTACAATTAGCAAAATATTTTAAAATGTTCACTTCCTTTTCATAGCAAAATTGTAATACTACTACTGTACAACATTATGCATGCATATTTACCACCCGCTTCTCCATAAAAGCTGGATTTGGGGTCCTTTACGGTCCTCATGTGTTCCAAGTAAGAGTCAATTACATCTCGTTCATTACCTGGAACAAATGTTTTCTTGTGCTCGTCTATGTAACCTATAATAAAATCGTAAAGATCTTGACTCGCTTTGTCCAACGCAGTGTATCCAGATAATCCAGGGGCAATATACTTAAGCGCAGGTAGGAAATTGAGTCCACTTTTGACGGTGTATTGCATCGTGCTGTGCATGTCAACAGGAAAACCGTTAATGAAATGAACATATCATTTGGAATCATTAATTTTTTCGTCAAATTCGATAATTTTAAAGAAATCATTTACTGCAGCAAATTTCCAAGTAGCTCGCTAACTTTAGTGTTTTTCAAAGAGACTCGTTCCCCCGTGACCATCGTCAGTAGAGTATTGTTTGCTGCAATATGGAATGTTTCAACAAGAGATACCTTTCCATGTCGTTTCATTTCCTCGTTGATCCATTCCACCACCTCGTTAACTTCTGCTACGATTAAGCCTTCCAATTTTGGTTTACTGCCAAAACCATGTTTCACCAAAGTGCGCAGCATGAACGGGCGTTGCTCTTGCCACACTTCTCCATCCGTGTTAAGGACCCCATGAGGACCTCTTGATGTAAGGAGAAAAGTATCTGTCTTGTATTTTCCTGTTGAAGCAGGAAGTGACAATATTTTGTGGAGCAGCTTTCCCTCGGAAATCACTAACGCTCTATGAAAGGAAAATATTTCAATATGCATGTTAACAAAAGTGGAAACAAATTGGAGAGAAAGTGTTCATGAAAGTTGAAAATGAGTACTTTCTTGTTCCAAATTTTATCGTGAACAATGGTCCATACTGTTTGGCCCATTTTGAGAGCTTCAAATGTGGATTATGAATAATTTGTGGTATGTTTCCAATTAAAGGTAGTCCTCGAGGTCCTGTATCAATCAGAAGATATTAAAAAACATTTCAGGGAAAAGCTGTCTGTTACCTTTCTTTGAAAATTTTAAACACAGACCTGGAGGGAGCTTGTACAGACGCCCTGGTTTTAAAATAACATTTAAAAGTGTCCACATTAAGACAACGGCTATTAAGGAGACGACCAAGTCCATTATGGAATGTCAATATAAATATTAGACAAAAAACTCTTTTACATAAACAATCTATATCCGATGCAACATGCACCACGAGTCAAGTTTCTATTGATCACTGAATTTTCTAAAATCATGAAAACTGCATTTACTATAACTTTTGGTTTGGCTTGCTACATCCATGTATCTTACTTGTAAATAAACTGCTTACTCGCCAAAAGAAATTCAAGTGTTTTTCTCTGATACTCTAATTTAAGTTTCGATCATTTTAGTATGATAAGCCCAAATAAAATCATGATGGGTGAGGTTTATGCAATTTTGTTACTATCTAGACTGAAAAGTAACAACAAGAGAAAATGGGAAATAAAAAAACTCTTTGAAAACCTTGAAGTGCATTTTATTAAAGGCAGTAATTATCATCATCATCATTACTATAATCCCCACTTAATGAGTATAGGTAGCTTTTTATGTTTTCAACATGAAATGTAAATTAATAACAGATAACGCGATGACAGCAGACGGACTGCAGGTACCTACTTACTATTTTATTGAAATTACCAGGCATAAATGGATGCATTCAAACTAGAGTGCAAAGACGTAATCGCTATTTGAAAAACACACTTTTGCAATCGCACACATAGCATGCAAAAACAAAATGTGAAACAGGATGATACAAAGCGATGCATAATGATTAGGTTCGTGAAATTAATGATAAGGTTAAATTGTAAAAAATAAACAAACATATAAAAATGTCACTACTGCGTAATTTTCACAGAATGATGTGATGTAAGTGTGTAGTAATATCTCGATTGGACAATGGGTTGGTTGTTGACATTGACCTTATGATTTTTTTTCCTTTTAAGTAGATTGACTTTATTTTATGACTGAAATGCAATATCAGCAGTATCGCAGTATTTATCTCTGATTTCGCGTTTGGAAATATTCCATACATACAGCATCAGCTTTTGCAGTTATTTATTGCAATATGACATCGTATTTAAGTTCAAGAAGTTCAAATTTAAGAAAACAAGTCACATGCTTCGCATCTACATTCTTTGTCAGCTCTCATTTGGATATGTACAACATGCAACAGTACTAGACATACAGTACGCCTACACAGACATTAACTGAATTTCCACAGTTAACTGTAATGGTGACATTTTCATGAATTGCGCAACATTATTTATCGTTCCATATCAAATGAAAAATAACTTTATTGCTTTTTACCTGGACATTTAGTTACAAAATAATTCCAATGGATCATTAAATCTATAGTCAATGTCGTATAGTTCAGCTTTCAGAACAAAAAAAAATTCATAATGCAAAAATCATCTCCGCCATTAAACTAGGAACAAATATTAAATAGATAATTGAAAAATAATTCCTCCATGCATGAGCCTACAGACCGTTCAGTTATTAGATTATTTCGTTGAAGCTATTAATAGCGTTTTGCATATTTTGAAAAAAGTATGGCAGTAATATTTTCACTTTGTAACACTCTCCTCCATAAGCATTCCATAGTTTTTACAAAGTACGGATCGGATCTATCAAGAAACACAAACCAACCAAAGTCAAAGTCTGTCTTCTTTTCACATTTTCTCCTTACATACATCGGTTGCGACCTTCTGTCAGTGACCTTTCCAGCAGCCCATATGTTTAATCTATTTGTAGTTTCATTGTACATTTTCTCTGCTATTTCTCTCAACTTTCCCAAAATAAATACATCATCCACCCAAAAAAATCCTCCGAGGCTCCTGACCGAATATATTTTGGTAAGCCAATCCATTGAAATAGCATAATCATTTCCCAAGCAGTATGCAGGATATGTATCCTCTGGCCATTCTTCTCGTGTACTAAACCACTTTTCGTTTGGATCCCTAATCGGAAAATCACGGAAATGGTGACAGTAAATATCAAAGAGTTTCTCAGATGAACTGCCCTTTTCGCTTTGTATTGCAGGTAGCTCCATCGTTCTCATGTTAAGAATGCTGGGTATGTCAACAAACATGTCGTCATCGGTCTTAATAACAAAGTCAGCATCCGGACATTTCTCCTGAACAAATTTCAAACCCATGAGGTGCTTATACGTTAAATTTCTGTATGTATCTGCAAAGGCACCAATCACAATATCACCATACTTTTGATATTCTTCCATTAAGGTTTTCTCCTCAATTGAAACCGAGTTTTCCTTTTCATTTTCTGCTTCTTCCAAGTTTGAACAGTAGGCACTTTGCCCCACAAGGAAAAATGTACGGATATGCCAATCTTTGTACTTGTTCATTGAACCCCAAGTTTGACGAATAAGTTGCCGTTCTATGAAGTGATCACGGGCTGTATCCACAATAATTACTACAAGGTGTTCTTCAGTGTTCTCACTTCTGCATGCAGTTCGATTATACTTTATGATTTTTAAAAGTTGTTCTACAACATGTCTAGCTGGGTTTATATAACTAGGGTTTTGTTCTTGGCAAATGGTCTGAATGCGATGGGTGACCTGACAATATGTGGGAATTAAGTCAACAGAGGAAGATAACAGTGGTGAATTGGAATCAGATAAGGTCAAATTACTGGCAGGACCATCTGCTACAATTTTGTAAGTTAGAGTGAGTATAAGGATCAGAGACACAGCAAATACTATTACTATTCGATGTTTCGTGATGCGTGTAAATAAATATTTTGTAGATTCTAACATCTTAAATATTATTAAAAATATCTTTGTAATCGTTTAAAGAGTGTGTATAAAGGGGAAAGTGGCTGTTTGTCGTACTGACATGAAATTTTTTTACTAAAATGATGGAGCAGTAGAGTAATGAAAAACTTCTGCCAATCTAAAATTGAATACGAATCAAAATGTGAATGGTATACGGTTACATAGGTAGATACACTTTGATTGTACTGTGGATTATTTGATTTATAATACAGTAAATAATTGTTTAAAGAATATCATTTCCAAAACACGTGAAGAAGATGGTTTTTTATTAAATCGTTTGCAAAAACAAACCACCCTAATTATAACAAAATAATATTCTGAGTTGTATTTAACGTTTTGTTGATGTATCGGCCAGATTGTATCCGTACACTAAACTTTATTTCCGCTGCTTGTGGGTTCATCAGTTTTGTTTTGAACTTATCAACGAAAGATAAATAATATATTCCTTATCAATTGAATGTTTGTTGCTGATAGATAAGCATCCATTTACTTTGTTGGTACATTTACATTTGTTTGTGGATTCATACCAACAACGCCAAACCTAAAATATCATTTCCGACTAAACCTGAAGGGCAGATATTATGTTTCTGTAAATTGTGGCTATATGCAAGGGTTACAAACAGTTTAGTCAATTAGAAAAAAATTCTCCGTAGTGTAGTGCAGCATGAAACCGGACGGAGTATTTTCTCTTTATGCATGTATAACTACCTATGTAACATTTGAAAATTACGTCAGCTTACTCGAGTTACGAGTTGTACATGATTGTATTATCGTCTGCTTTCACCTCTATTTTTTCACGAGTTAAAAATAAAAATGCTGTCTAAAAATAGACCTTGAGCCAGATTATAATATTGATATATGTCTACAAGAACAAAGTCACTAGGAACGGTTGGTCAAGCACTTGTAACATGGTAAACGCACTCAGGCAAAGTGTGACTTGGGAAATAAAACAAATTACCTTTTCCGTTATATCCATTGAATGTTGCGGATTTTCACCAATTACGTTGGCTTCATCCAAAAGCTATACACGCTTGAAGCTTGACCAATAATGCCTTTAATTTCTTAATGGATTACGAAATAATTTTCGTGCTTCCCCATAACTAGCTAACGTTCTTTTCATTACATTATATTATGAGTCATGAGCCTCCGTAATCAAATCGTAAACAAATTGTCAGTCCTTGAACACAATGAGCAAATCATAACTGTTGATATATGCCCCACAGCTTTTCATTTGCTTCATATTTATTCCGGAATTGGAACCAACGCCTGAATACATTCTTGTTCTCATTTAGTACCAACAGTCACTTTACAGTTTCCTGTTTCATTTTTATTTGCGGGCCATAAAAACAAGAAAAAACATTGTTTGCAGAAAATAAAATGCATAACTGTGGGGCACATCTAATAATTCTTTGTCTAATAACGTTGGTCAATTTATTAGGTTATCAAATTCCAGTATAAGCATAACTAGACCAATTCCGAGTAGCAAGAAGGAGAATACTATAGACTATAGTATGCTGTATGTATGTCCATATGTGTAATGTGCACACAAAAGTACATTCGAATTGCACCAATTGTACGATATGCTAAACAAGGACATCCGAAGCGTGGACTGTGGAGTCGTAAAATTAGTCAATTCACATCATCGGGGTGACCGAACCGAATTCACTTGTAAAATAGCCTTCAAATTCAGATGAGCTCGCTAGCTAATTGTATAGATATTGGAATACTTATGCATTTTGTATTAATCAACGTAACGTAACAATGACATAAGCAATTCTTTATTTTCCAACGCTGACCTTCTGTTTAGTTGTTGCTTATTCGCGTCATCGCGTGTAACGCGTTAATTGTTTTATTTCAGGTCTGTACCAACCGTTGTATTAAAACAGAAATAGAAAACACTATTTCTTTACTTCGGGTATGATAAAACTGGTGTGCTGAAGAGACGTAAGAGAACAACATGGGTTTAGGTATCACAACAAAATTGCCTCCCCAGATTACCCTTTCACGCACGAATTACGACAGAGTATGTATGTACTACTATTTAACCAGAAATCCATCCATCTTTGGTTACTCCCATTCCCTCCCAACATTACATAAAACTATACGTAAGAAAATACATGCAGGTAAAGATGAACTTCTGGTTCTTTTAGTTGGCAACTAACATTTTTATTTTTGTTCTTGTAGCTTATTCGTCATCCGTGTTAATTAGCTAAGGGCTACTACAACCACAAACCACACCCGGAAGAAAGCAAATATTACAGTGTCATGTTAGATATAAACAACAGTAATGGAGCTTGATTTCATTAATTGCAGTACAAGTTAAATACAAACAAACGCAAAATGTTTCATTCTTCTAGTATGTGTCCTTCGTTTAACATTTTTTAATTCTTTACACTTTACTTTATATACATCTATCTGCAAAACTGTTTATTACGGTCCATACCCTCGCAAACAACTTTTTACTCATGTCCAGTACAAAAAATATTGTACACGAGCACATTAATATTTACGTCACTTGCATCCATACCTTAATACGTTGCATGACTGAAGCTTATCTAATCCTTGCATCTATAAAGTTTATAAAATTTATTTTTGACTTGAGGTGCCTGTACTATTTATATAATAATAATACATTCTTTTATCTGACAGCGAGTTACTCATTACAATTTCATACATACTCGAATAAACAACGTAATCACATTCTCATTGGGAAAAGCGCATATAGTTGAAGGAGAAAATATTTCTCGGAAGGGAAAGCCCATACCTACTTCTTTGTTTCCTGTAGGCAACCATGTAACACCAGCAGCTCTTCTCAGTAGCATAAAAATATCTCCACTCTTGAGTACTTTTTCCTTCATTAAACGCCTGGGTGGTGTATGTTGTTTAATGTTAAGTCATAAAATGATATGAAATTTTTGGTCATATTACTTTTCAGACAACATGGTTTATACACGCATCTCAACTTACAACAATTGAACTTGTTTGTTTCATTTTACGATTTGCTTTCAAGCAGTGAACAAGACCAGCAAAGAAAATGTGAACTACCTATTCGATAATGGGTATCCATTGCAAAATCCTTTGCGAGTAGGAATAAGTTGATGTATCCTGAAAATCCCACCAAAATTTAACAACAAATCCCAGTTAATTTTAAAATGTGTTTCAATATATATTTTTGGAATTTATCAGAAAACTATTTCAGTGAAGCAGTTTAATTTAATCATTTTTGTCCTAAGAGAATGAGTGTACCCCATGGGATTTTGAAAAACAGTAGGGCCCAAGTTGTACCCCTTGGGGCGGAGCAGTACCCTGTGTCAGGTAAAGAATAATTCAATAATAACTTTCTTTTAAATAGTTGTATTATCATTAATGAACATTTTCTTTCAATTTTCAGCCGTTCCCAATCATGATCGAAGGGATAACTCCACCATTAGCTTCATTGCATCTTCCATGTCCATGGTGCCAGTCCCCGACCCCGTTGACTCAGATAACCCCAAACGGATAAAATGTAGTTTACCTTTCATCCATTCAGACTTTCTCCAGAAAATAAATCATCATTCTAAGAACTTTTATATTATTTTCCAGTGTCGGAATATGAGCTGGAGGAAGACTTGGAACCTCTCGCCGAGAAAAACATGGTATTCATTCGCCAACTTCCCCAAGACATTGAAAGTGAGTCCTCCTCAAACATGAATCTCGGTCAAGTCATCTCCTCTTCTTGTCGCCCAGTAGAATCATCATTTCTAGTTAGAATCCATATTATATTCCATATTGCAGGCTTACAACTTGTGCGAATATGTACATTTTCAGGATACATCAACGTTCCAAACAAATACCAGGTTGTGAACAGCTCTGGGGAAAGTATATATGATGTCATTGAAACGACAGACGGCATTACCCGGAGGCTGTTCAGAAGGGATCAGCCTTTCACCATGCGGATTATTAATAACTACGGCGAGTACATTTGCGAGCTAGTTGGTGATCCTGGGGTCGGTGGCCTTGGAGCGGTAATTTAAATACAAATTTAAAGCCGTTTGTTTTAGACTATGTAAATTAGTTTGTCAGAACATAAAAAGTCCTCAGATGTAAATGTAATAAATCTTTTTTCTTTCTCTCTCTCTCCTTCTTTCGGCTTTCTCATTATAATGCCTGTACATGCAACCTTCAAAACCACTCGTCCAGTATGTAAAGCTGAAGCGAGAGTCATCGATCTTGGGAAAGGTGGTGCAGGTGAACCCGTTCTTTGCTTGTTGCAATTTCTCCCCGACATACAATGTGCATAACCACAAAGGGAAAACAGTGTCCAGGATCAGATGGCAAAGGGGCAGATTAAAAAGTTGCATGTTTTCCGATGATTTCCAAGTATATTCCACAGTCGCCAATAAGCGTGGTCTCATTGGGAGCATTAGTCGACAAACGAAGGCTATTTGTTTGGAAGACTATAGCCAAGCGGACACGTATGCTCTAAGCTTTCAAGATGTTCAAATGGATAGGATACAAAAGGCGCTTTTGGTAGCTGCTGTTATAATGCTGGCAAGTCCATGAAATAATTTCATAACGCCCTTATCTTTTATGAGTTTATATGTTACAATAATATTAGCTAAAGGAACTTCCGGTGTGGTTGTGTTCCGGCTTTCACTGAGCTTTCTTTTCTGTGTATCCACAGGACTTCCAATTTTTTGAAGGAAGAGAAGGCAGTGAACTGTGGAAAGTGGTTGTATGCTGCCTGATTGTGGTTTTGGTCGGTTTACTTATCGCAGGTATTGCAGTGTATATCGTATATGAAAGTGCCAATAAATGATGATAACCCATGTAAGCTTTCCTCAAGAAACTTTTGACTACCTACTTACTGTATTGCCAATTTTTTCATTGTCTCATGTTTATGTACCTTGACATAATCAGTGATAAAATAATGTAGACGATTAAAAGCTAGATTGTACGGTTATCATTCAATTTTTTCAAATAAAAGTTTTTATTTCTCTGGTCATTTTCCACATTACAGTTACATGAATTCGTTTAAGTATCATGATACACTATGTCAATATTCCAGTAAGTTAATTCGCTCTATGTACTCCATCAATTCATCGGAAGTAACAGGACAAACTGAATATTTTCTGTGGCAAGCATTTTCATATTGCATCGTCTTCGTGTTTGTCACATTGTCATAAATTTCTGCATTAAAAGTCTCTGGTTTAGATTGTGATCCAATCTTAATGGCTTCAGCGTATGGATAGACTGCTGGATTTATGTCAACAATACTGTTTCCTTCGTTTTCTTCATCATTTTCTGATTTTCCTGCCATCACGGAAGGTTGGTCTGCATATCTAAAGTATTTTGAATACCAAAAAGCAAGCACGCGATGTACGTGTCAGGTTGGTAAATCGATCTTTTTTATATGAGCAGTAATATGCTGCAATATTAACTTTTTCTCTTCTCAGTGGTGCGTGTTAATAATTTTACCTGAGGAATGTCGTCAACACCAATTGTGTAGCCTGAGGAAGTTGTCGCCTGTCGTACTCGCCACAAGTGACCTTGCTCTGGAGCTCGCATAATGCTCGAAACCCGCACTCGTTTTGGTCCAATTTTTTATACAACTATGAAGATGAAGAAAAAAAATGAGTCACAGTAAAAAAAATCTCGGGCATATAAATATATTTTCATTCTGCATGTTATTCTGGGGCAAGGTGAAATGCAGCCAAGAAAGAGATGCAATAAATCATGTTAAATACAGCGAGCAATTTAGGTCCAATTTCCTTTGTGGCCAATGCAACATGTGGTGGAACAGAAGGTGACTGGGTTGCAGTGGCATGACGCTTTTTCCTTCTCCCGGCCGAATTTCCTTGCCAAAATTCTGTGATATTGATTGGAAGGATTCCTAGCAGACTCAAGGCACCAATCTATTTTTTAAAGAAATTCGCATATTTAGGCAGATCATTTCAATATACATGGGAAAGTTATGTTTACCAACCTGAGCAATTATGAAGGCTAAGAATACACTTTCAAATGCTGACAAATGAAAAAACCAACGCCACGATTGAATAACCGATACGTTAGTAATGACACCAGAGACCTGATCTTGAAAGCCCAATAGAAATAGAAGAAATGTGCCTAATTTAGCTGAAGTTGACGACGAAGGCCCCAACATCAACGAGGTGGGGGTCATGGCAGGCCCTGACGAGCAAATTTCTGCGGAACATGATGTGAGATCCATGATTGATGCTCAGCTACTTTAACATACACTCGTTACAATGAGTGTAATGACACAATAACAGAAAATGTGTAGTGAGATGTATTAGTATGCTCAACTGAATTCGGTTAAGCTGTCGATATTTAAGACAACTAATTTTATTATTACGTTATCATTATAAACTATCACAGAACATTTGCATCTATTAGCAGAGTAATGTAGTATTGAATGTCCTGTTTGGTTAACGGACAGGCAGAGTACCTTTCATCACAAATTGTAGAATTATGATAATTGGTTGCAGCAACGGAAGATCCAAGTAGAACAGCCTCTTCGTAAATTTGCAAACCATCCAAAGCAGCACAGTTAGAAATGCCGGTAAAATCGTCATTATCACCATTACTGACTTGACTGTTATCATAGACGATCTCCCGTTGGTTTTCAGAAGATAATGATAATTGCTTGTTACGCAGAGTCCCAATTCTGAAGTTGTAATCATGAAAAGGAAAAATTTTGTTAGACAATGTAGAGAAAAATATGCATAATTTGACTGTTCATACTTGGTATACCGTTTTAAAACATTTAGCAAAGCAAATGTTTCCTTTGGTAATTTCCGATTTAGTGCAAAAACATTTTTGTTTGCACTACTGGACATGGATTCCAGTTCACAAAGAGTTAGGGGTAAACAGCTACCGTCATCCAGCTTCCTAAGAACCTGAGGGGTTTAAATAATGAAAATGGGTTCTTATTTGTATTCCCAACAAGAATAAAACTATTTTTCTCACTGAGGAAAAAGTACACACTTTAAACAATGATCTTGTTAATAAATCTCCTTCACAGTCCACGTTTTTCAATTTTCCGATAAAACTCCTCTTTCGACGGCGACGACGACCCGTTGGATCCCCGAGAAAGAAGTTATTAATGTTAATGGGAAGAACTTCCAGGTACCGAAAAAAGCAAATCTGTCACAAGTTTTCATACAAAATTTAGTTACATATATGTACATTTTGAGAAACTTATACTGATATGCTTTCCAGAAAATTATATGAAAACACGTGGTATAAGCTCTTTACTTGCAACATCACCAATCCTAAAAACACTGTTTCAAATTGAGACAGCTTCATATACCAATTATACGATGACTGTAAAGATATAAAAGTAATGAAACTTTCGGTAGGCTGGAAGTTTTGTTGGAATGCGGACAAAATTAATGCACTAGCAATTGATGAGGATGGCTCAAATCTTCCTAATTTGCTAGCAGTGGCCCCACCGCCACCTATGGAGTCACAAGTCCCTGAAAAAATTGATTCCATGATTTTGATTTAATTATTGTTGCAAACTAAGTGATTTTATAACAACAGCAAAATGCAGAATTATATGCTGGCTAGTTGAGACTGGTGGTTGAATGCAGAAAATAGACACAAATAATGCACATAATGCTTCGAAAAAGCTCATTGAGATATCATGACTCATTTCCTATAACACCTAAACTAGTTAATTATCCTTACAGTCTTGTTCTAGTTCTTACAAACTAGTTCTACTTACATGAATAACGGAATACTGCATAAATACTTTTGAACCATTACTTTGACTCGTGTTAATTGTAATAATAACTATGCTCTTTATTTTTCCAATAATGTGTTTTAAATCGGTATTTTATAACAAGCATTGTAACAAGAAATTAAATTTAGACTAGAACATTTAAACTTAAATTTTAAAAGCTAACTATAGCTTTGCTAATTAATTAACAACAGCATTCTATATTATGCCTAATAGTAAATACTGAAAAACATCGGTCGCTTGCTATATCCGTAGTTGCCGTTTGGGGCATTGTAATAGGAACCAAAGTAGTAAGCATTCTTGTAAGACTTTTTCGGGGAATAATAAGAATTGTTAATTGGAGGTGCTTTGTATTTAGCTTTGGTCACCGGACAAGATTTATCATAACCATGAGTCCAAAATTGATTCTGGATTCCACTGACAATTTCATAATCGACCCGTGTAGCGACCAAAGGTCGAGATTTTCGGGAATATGCATATCCATAAGAGTCGTAGCCTTTCCGACATTTTGCCGGTTTTTGAACCACCGCATAAAGAACAGCTCTGTAGCGATGTGGTTTGGGTGGAGATGAAGCCGCCTTAATCTGTGGTTTCGCATAGTACGAGGAAGCTTTCTCATGATCGTATTCTGGGTGGAGGGAGCTCATCACAGGAATTTCATAAGAAGCGTCCACAGATTCGTATGTTGATCCAGCTGAATAGTCTTGGTTATTATAACCGGAATCATAATCACCGTAGCCTTGATTTTCTTGAACTATGCAAAACACTGCAGCTCCTTGTTCAGCAACACACGCGTCGTAGCCGTCCACTCCAATAAAACAAACGTCAGTGGAGGAGGAATCGTAGCTGGATGAGTAACTGTAGCTATTCCCGTAAGAAGAAGAATAACTGTAACTACTTCCATAAGATGATGAAGGACAGGCTACCTGCTTCACTTTGGCTCGCTTTTGGATCATGGAAGAGTCATAACCTTTGTAGTAATCCTGGTAATAAGATGGGCCCTGCCCGTAGGAAGAATAGCCCCCATAACCTGCCTTTTCCGGGCCAGGGTGCTTTAAAGTAAAGAGGCAACATGGCTTTTAGTTATTGAATAAAATTCTGCTTTAATCATTACAAGAAATCTCAAATTTATAAACTTACATTGCGAAGTGTCGTTATTTCCGAACCATACCACCCTGCAACCCAGCAAACTGCATCAGGGGTATACTGATTCTGACCTCCGCCGTAGTAGCTTGGAGCAGTATATGTTTTAGGCAAGCAGATTGGTTTCACATGAGGAAACTTATCGGACGGCTCGAAATCTCCCTTGATTAAAATTAGATCAGAGGAATCCTGTGAGTAGGAACTTTGAATCTGTTGGTAATTATAGCCTCCTCTTCCTCCTGAATAATATCCCTTTTTGGGGCTGCAGTGTGTCAGACTGTGTCTTGAACAAATACGAAGTTCTCTATCAGCGTACGCCTCGTATTCATTGTAATCCGTAAGAAGGTCCCAATCTCCCACTCGAATTTCGTAATCTTCTAAACTTTTATATTCGGCAATACAATGAGCAGACGTTAGAATCAAATTGTAATGTATAAGGGTTCCTTGGCATACCACGTTCTACAATAAAATACAATGCCATTTTAGTTTAGTTATACATTTGAACTGAAACATGATAAGATTCTAGAGCATATTGGATAACTTGCATTGTAGAAAAGGATTAGCACGATCCAAGGGAATTTTCCATAAGGAACTACATCAGCAACTGCATATGAGTCGGAACTACTCCTGTATAGCTCGTAGTTTGTGTCAGGTATCACTCCACAGTGATAAGAAGCATTCAGCTCTTGATACTAGACAGAAATTTACAAAAATAAAGCCAATTTAAAAAAAATACCATTTACCATTACCAGAAAGTATTTTTTTCTAAAAAGCCATGCATTCATATTGGAAGTAGGTCTAACCGTAATTGCTGGGTATGTTTCATATCGAGGCGGCGGGGGAGGAGGTGGTGGACTGTACGTATTATAAGACGGCTGAGGTGGATAACTATAACCTTGTTGTGGTCTTGGCGCATCTTCGGCGTATCCATACCCTGAAAATTTACAAAATGATCATTTTACCATGTTAGTAAATAAAAAAATTTCCCAAGCGAATATCTTTACAAATGTATTAGATACTGAGTATTTTTAGTCATTTTTACCTCTTGCAGTAACAAATAAAAAGGAAAACGCTATCGTGGAAATGATCGAAATTCCACGCAGAGACATAATCGGATTGGTCCAATCACTTATCCGCCATCGGATAGTCTTCCTCA
Source organism: Coecobrya sp. COE2 (assembly GCA_027743765.1). Classification (NCBI taxonomy): domain Eukaryota; kingdom Metazoa; phylum Arthropoda; class Collembola; order Entomobryomorpha; family Entomobryidae; genus Coecobrya; species Coecobrya sp. COE2. Next base: position 11,303 of record JAHZMV010004428.1, on the reverse strand, counting down.
TTTTTTTGAAATCGGAAACTGATCCCGTGTCACCGTTTACTTTTACTTGCTTATGTATTAATATTTAATTTAAGTTAATTGGTATACTACTCAAATTAGCACACTTATTTATCACAATATTATATTTACTTAATAAAATTTAGGGGTTTGTGCAGGTGGGTGTCTATAAACAATAAATGCATGCATGGTTGATTGATGACGATGGGAGGTACAACGAACCCATGATAACAATTATCAAAATTAGGTAGTATATGCATATAATATTTTATTATTTCATGTGGAGTCCGTATCTATTTTTCTGTTTCAAGCAATATGTATTTTATTCTTTATAATAGCTACACATGAATTACTTGGGAGAATGAACGTTTGGAGTTTAGTTAGTCAACGATGGAATAGAACGAAGGAAAAGTACATTATATTCTTACCATAATATGCAAATGAGTTACACTATCTCCTCCAATTACTTGCTGGTTTGCTACTGATCGCCAACTCTAGAAATCTGGTGGTCTCTCTACGTGACTTGGACAATACAGAAAGAAAGTGGAAAAGTACTAGTCATTCATGCACATGGCATGTATTAATATTTTTTAATGCCGACCGAAGCTGTGATTTCTTAGTAGTTCCATAATTTCTTCTCGTTCGACTTCATTCACAAGCCTATCCTTTAGCTGAAACTGAACAAGGACCAGAAGATAGGTGATCAGCATTCCCACAATCTATGAATGTATAAAGGCAAAAGAATTCGTGCCAAGTGGCCACATAAAAATCGAAATGAATGCATGCATCAGTATTCATTCAAGTAAATGTACATACTAAAATGCATTTAATGATTACGGGTGGAATTATTCGTTTCCTTAAAGTGAAAAAGTATCCTGGTCTAATGGCTGGGGGTTGCATTGTACCTTCCATGTGCCACATTCTGACTTTCTGCTTCAATGCCTTGCTTATCCTTATCTGTTCTTCATTATCGTCGCCACTGTCATCATCCTCATTTCCATCAACTACAAAGTCTCGCAGTAGGTGCGTACATTTTCTGGCTTGTCTAGTCACCTCAGAGGATGCCGCACACAAGCAATAAAATGTTAAGCTGTTTGAAATAACAATTGAAAATGATCCGACAAGTTGAAACGGTCCCACATTTTGTAGCCCTACGCACAATTGAAAAGATGCACAGATTAGTATGATTAAAAGAGAGATGACACCAGTGACTAGTACCCCTTGATGCTTTAGATTGATCTCATCCACGAGCTGATAAACAGTTTTAAAATGTTCCAAAAGCTGATTGACATTCCGCACAACATCCTTCTTCGACAACTGCTTGCAAATCATCATTTCTCTCTGCAGCAAGTCTTGGAAAACGGAAATGCCAAAAACAAGGAGTGTCAGTACGCCAATGACACCATAATATGTAACCTGTCTGAGAATATGAATCCCGATAAAATATAATAATATAACGGGCAGTGTAGCGAGAACTTGTGTGTTATTTTTAGATGATGGTAAAATTAGAGCCAGGGTAAATGCGTTCCTGAGAGCAGACGCATAAGCCAAAACGAAAAATAGGATGATGACTGACACCATTCTTTCAATCCATCGTTGACCACTTTTCAATTTGTCTAGGTACTCTGAGGCTTCAGAAAATGTGGAACTTACTCCAGCATATTTACTTGTTCCAACTATCAAATTTACGATGAAGTTTACTAGATTGTTCTGAAAGGTCTGCACAGATTTGATGTTCCTGTAAGTTAACAGGGTGCAAATTATATCACAAATTATAACAGAAATGACTGATAAGCCATGAGAAAACTCTTCGGTGGCTCCCCAACCGCCAAATATTTTCATGTAAACTTCCCTGTTTCGCCAATAGTTGTATGAAATGAAGATCAAGAGGGGGATGCGAATGAGAGAAAAGAGTGTAGGGATGCTATAAACGGAACATCTAATCTCGCCTGAGGTGCTATCGTGAACGAAAACATTCATGCCGAGAATAAGGGAAATTGCGTTAGGGACACGGGTTACTCTGTAAAGAGCTTTACGAAATGTTATCTCCGTAGACGCATACAATTGATTAATTTCCGGTTTATTATGCTTACGAGTTTCTGGTGAATGATCTGAGGAAGGAGAAACAAAAATTATGGGATTCCTGGTACGAAATATTGATGCTGACATAGTGTAAATATGCACACTAGTCTGCAAATAATGAAAGATTTTACGTTGATGCTTCACTGGTGAATGGATCAAGTGTTAGACATTTTAGCTAATTGTGCAAAAAATGTACAGTGGCTGAAGTCATAATAATACTAATCAATTATCGTGTGGATGGTGCTGATAGCTATTTATTAATGTCATTTTTCATAAAATGTTGCTTTTGAGGAACAAAGCGAGTGATGACTAATACTTAAAACAATAGCAAAAAACGGCAATCTCTTAACTAAACAAATTATATACATGAACTGAATTACTTTACTTTTTTATGCTTGAGTAAATATTTTATCCTAAAATGTTTATTGGCATGAAGTCTATCACTTAAGGTGTGTAGTACTGAAAGCAGTACCGAAATGTATGAGGTTTATTATGAAGTATGCATAATACAATGGTTCAGTTAAGATATTTGACTGATGCTTTACTTGACACGGATAGACATGAATTTTGAGTATTTCTTTGCAGATCGATGATGAAAATGGAAAAGGAAAATACTGCCGAGTCATGAAAAATATGTTAATGACATGCTTCATGCAAAGTGGGATAAATTAATGCATTAAATTAGCGGGCATGAATACAACTTTCGCAAGATATGCAAAAAACAAATGATAACGTCAATGTCAATGACTTTGCACGTGAAATAGTTATGATGATGAGCAAAATGAATTCGTGAGGACAAAACATGGAGATCAACCAAGAGATATAAAATAGAGGAAACAACAATAACCGATATTTATTCGCAACAAACCCGAATTATAACTTTTTTAACAAATCAAATATATTTCAAATTTTTAAACAACAAAGATGGGAAATGACTAGCTTTAATAATATGCAGGTGGACTGTAGCTAGGCGGGCTGTAGCTTGGTGGACTATAACCATAGCTGGGTGGGCTATAGCTTGGAGGGCTGTAGCTCGGTGGAGAATAACTGTAGCTAGGTGGACTATAGCTAGGAGGACTGTAGCTGGGTGGAGAATAGCTTGGCTCGTAACTTGGAACATAGTCGTAGCTAGGTGGAGAATAGCTGGGCTCGTAACTTGGAACATAGTCATAACTCGGGGGAGAATAACTAGGTGGACTATAGCTGTAACTTGGTGGAGAATAGCTTGGAGGTGAGTAACTCGGTGGGCTATAGCTGTAGCTGGGTGGAGAATAGCTCGGGGGTGAGTAACTAGGTGGGCTGTAACTCGGTGGAGAATAGCTGGGTGGGCTATAACTCGGTGGAGAATAGCTAGGTGGGCTATAACTCGGTGGAGAATAGCTGGGTGGGCTATAACTCGGTGGAGAATAGCTTGGTGGGCTATAACTCGGTGGGCTATAGCTCGGTGGTGAGTAACTCGGTGGAGAGTAGCTTGGAGGCGAATATGATGGATAACTAGGCTGGTAGTAGATCTCTGGTTCAGGATAGTAGGTCCTTGGTGCAGGGCAACTCTTATCGTATGAGTTGGTCCAGTAGTTATCGATAATCGCCTCAACCACCTGTTGGGTGACCTTCGTAGCTCTGATGGGGCTAGACTGTTGAGGTTGCGAGTTGTATCCGTAGCCATATTGTTGGGCCGGTGTACACGTTGTAGTTTGTTGTACGATGGCATAGAGCACAGCACGTTGCCTATCTGGTTTTGCTGGTGATGCAGCAACTCTGCAAATAGAAAGAGTTTAATCGTGAATCAAATAGTAATTACACAAGATTACGACAACATTTTAGTAAAACTCAGAGTTAATAATAACAACTTACTGAATATCCTGCTTGTAGTAACTCTGCTCATAAGTTGGGTAGGTTGCTGTGTATGGAGCTGGGTTGTAACCGTAGCTGTAAGATTGCTCGTAATTGCTGTATCCAGATTCGTATGACGAATAATGCTCAGGAACAAGACAGAAAATTGCAGCTCCCTTATCTGCAACGCAAGTATCCGATCCGTAAACTCCCACGAAGCAAACTTCCTCATCCTGGTAGCTACTGTAACCGTAACCATAAGATGGTGGTGCGGGTGACGCACCATAACCTCCATAGCTTGGGGTGTAAGGACACGTGATCTCCTTGACAGTTGCCTTCCTTGGAATCTTGCTCTGATCAGTGTAGGGGTAGTACTCTTGATAGTACTGAGCCTTGTAGCTTGGTGGAGAGTAGCTTGGCTGATAGCCGTATCCATAACTTGGCACCTCTTGCAACTCTACTGGTGGTGGATGCTGCAATTGATAAAAACATTACAATTAAATTAAATTATTGCAATCAAATTAAAAGAAGTGTTTGCTTCCGCTGTAAACTTTAAAAGGGAAAATAACTTACATTTCTCAACTCTGTAGTTGGAGAAGCATACCAACCAACAACGTAACATTCAGAATATGGATAAGAGTAGCTTGGAGGTGAGTAGTAGCTAGGTGGAGAATAGCTGGGTGGAGAGTAAGCAGGTGGGCTATAGCTCGGTGGTGAGTAGGAAGGAGGAGAATAAGATGGTGGACTGTACGATGGTGGACTGTAAGATGGTGGGGAGTAGCTTGGAGGTGAATATGAGGGCGGACTGTAGCTAGGTGGAGAATAACTAGGAGGACTATAGCTTGGTGGTGAGTATGACGGTGGAGAGTAACTTGGTGGGGTGTAACTGGGAGGTGAGTAGTAAGAATATGACGGGTAGTACTGTGGAAGACAGATACTGCTGACTTGTGGGTACTTGTCCGGAACATTTTCTGGGAAGTCTGTCACGAGCAACAGCAATTCCGCGTTGTATCCACCGTATGAATAGCTGGACAAGGCGGAATCGTACGATACGGGGAATGAACGGCAAATCCGGGTGTTGAAGTTCTTGTACGGTTCGTATTCGTTGTAGTCTGTGAGCACATCCCAGTCTCCAAAACGAACGCGGTAGTTGTCAATTGAGCCTTGAATACAGGAGCTTGCCGTCAGCACATATCGCCAGTGAAGCATCACACCTTGACATACAAAATTCTGTCCATAAAAAAGAAGCAATACAAATTAATTAATTAAATTTTCTAAAAAGGATAATTAATGTTAAGAAATTTTGTTAAAAAATATTAAATCACTTACATAGTACTCATCTTCAATAATGACAATAAATGGATATTTTCCAAATGGTGAAACGTCCGAATTTCCATACAGCTCATCGTTGGTGGCAGGAACAACACCACAGTGTAGAGAAATGTTCAATTCTTGATACTAGAAATAATTAAAATTGCTGTTAATTGCGCTTATCATGATTCATAACATCTTTTCGGTAACAATTGACCTATTTTCGATTAAATTCTACTTTTACAATAAATTTTCATAGCCATAAGATATCAATGGGTACTTACAGTAATAGCATCATAGTTATCATATTCCTGATAATATTGTGGAGGTTGATAATAACTTGGTTCTGGATAATATGCAGGTGGTGAGTAACTTGGTGGGCTATAAGAAGGTGGACTATAGCTTGGTGGGCTGTATGCAGGTGGACTATAGCTTGGAGGGCTGTATGAAGGTGGACTATAGCTTGGTGGACTGTATGAAGGTGGGCTGTAACTATAACTTGGAGGGCTATAGCTAGGTGGACTGTAGCTTGGTGCCGGACTATAGTAAGGCGCTGGTTGATACACTGGTGGACTATATGATGGTGGACTATAAGATGGTGGACTATAAGATGGTGGACTATAGGATGGTGCAGGGCTGTAATAGTCCGGTGAACTGTAAGAAGGTGCTGGGCTATAGTCATAAGATGGGGCTGGACTATAAGCTGGCTCATACGCTGGCTGGTATCCGTAATCTTTGAAAACAAAAAAGAAGAAATTAAAATCACAAAATCACACAAACTGTTTCACTCCTCTCCTTTGATTTTATAACAAAAGATCACAGGGTATTTACTTTACTCTAGATATTCTCGAATTAACTGAACTTACTCGAAGGATACACGGGCGTTGGTCTGACTGCCGGCAAAGCGGCCGAAACCAAAAGCACTGCTGCGATCACATTTTTCGGGGAGAAAATTCCGTTCTTTCCAAAAACGGGACTAACATCAACCAGGCCCCGATGCTTTCGTGGGACCGCGGCCATGATTGATAACGATGGGAAACTACCGAATACTTTACACCAGAAACTGGAAAGACGGGATGCGATGAGCAGTACCAGTTTCACCAGACTGACTCCTATTGCTCTTACTGAAATGGGTTTTATTTATACCCTCGCATCCACCAAGGTCACACGGACCCCAATCCCACTTTAGCATCATATTCCATTCATGGTATTCAAGAGATAGTATATTCTTAAAATTAACATGATTGTTACACGATTCTCCAAACGAAAGTATAAAAGTCATTCCTAGCAAACTTACTAACCACTGACTAATCTTACTCCAAAAACATTGCATATTATTCAAGCTAGCTAATCATTCCGCTCGGTTGTCTGTTGCAGTTGTATAAAATACTACCTCTGGAAAGTTAAATTGTATAATGAAGGAAAAGAGGGTTATACACGTGTGACACTAATCTTACAGGACATTGAATGGCAATGACATTTGTTTGATATATTTTTATATACATGAATGTAAAATTGACAGTTCCTTTCAGTAAAATACTGTCTATACTAATTAAGAAGCACTGTGTGCTTCCAGTCTAAGAGTCTCCTAATGTCATCTAAAGTAAAGATTCTTCATCATTTCATATAACTCAGTTTGTGGGAGCCGGGCTTCATCCGTGGATTCAAATATGGGATCTATTAAAAATGAATGGTTCACATTAAATATGGTATGCATGCATGCATCAAATTATGAAAATTTACTTTTTACTAGACTTACGAATTTCATTACGATCCAAGCATTCAGCAGCGATGAGCATTTGTATCAGTTGAAATAGCATATCTACTCCACGTTCTACGGCTGCTGGTGTTACTACAGCTCCACTATTATTTGTGGCCACTATACGTTCTCTTTTGACACGTAGTTCCTGAATCAAGGTCATGATGTGGGGAATAACCTGAAGTTGAACTCCTTTACCATCCCTGTCAATTGCAGACATCAATGCTAAATGAAGTCTAGATTTTTCTTGCTCCTCTTCTTGCGACGATGAGTGGATGCACCATCTGAACAGATCTGGTGATGAAATATGTAACGGGACATAAAATGTAATGCACACGGCAATAAATTTGAATAATTGTAGATAATAAGGCAAATGAGTAAAAAATATACCAAACACTGCCGATTGAGGTGGGATAAAGCACACATGAGGAGAAGCCTCAATCCAAATGGTAATTTGGTCAATCAGTCTTTGAGGAGGTGCTGTAAATGACACATTAGGGTAATTTACATTTTAAAGTAAAATCAATATATTTATACTTGTAATTTTACGGGACTGCATAGAATGTCCAAGTTGAGACTCACGAGTAACTTTGTATGCTTTGCCTATAGCAATCAAAAAGACGGCTGTGAATAAGTATGCCCTCTGAGGTAAATAGTGGTATTTTTCTGGAAATTCGTCCGTAACAAAATCCCTTGACAAGTCCAAAGCAATGGAAAGCACAGCAGGATTCTCTAATCCAGCAGTCTATAAAATGAAAAGGTACAATTTGTTATAAGGAAAAGTTTAACAAGGGAGAATTTATCACCAATATAATATGTTCATCCATAGAATAACAATAAATATAATGTTTTCATCATAATACCGTCATCCATAACGCCAAGCAATGTAGTATCTCATGTTTTCGAAAAGCTACTGCCAATGACCCAACCAAACCAAGGATTCTTAGGGGGACATCGCCTTCTGAAATACAAAAAATCTCGCAGTTTAATTTGCAGTTCTTCGAATTACAAACTTAATAAATATATGAAGTATTACTGACTTACTTTGAAAGTTTATCGAATAAAAAATGCTGTTAAACAAAGCTTGTCTGTCATTTTCATCCCGAGGTATTGACAAGTAGTTCAAAATCATGTCAGCCAGTTGGAGTTGTTGAACCGCGCTTAATTTCTAAAATAATAAAAATGCTTTCCTCATTAAAGGACTGACACCAACAATAAACGCAATCACCACATACAACATTATGATGAATGGTTAATGATAATAAATTATATTGACAAAGCATATAACTACCGTTCTTTTAATATCCCTCATATCCACCACGTTGTAAACAAAAGGGTTGATTAAGTCAATGAATAGTTCGGGATTCCACATCATACCATTTGCTTTACAGCTGAAGTAAAAGTGTTCTGAAAGCACAGAAAACAAAAGTGCCTTAAATGTACATTTTTCCGTCACGATCATCTTAATTACCATTACTGCCAATTACCATCTTGTATAAAAGCATACCTAATTTTTGTAGTACATCCTGTGCATTGTTCGGAAAATTTATCCATCTCAAGCTATTAGCTATTTCTGACATTACATGTGCATTCATCTTGCTTATCTTTCGTGGAACTCTTAAAGTTCCTCGCTGGCTTATATTTAAAAACCTTTTATAGTAAACTTGATACTTTTGTAGAAGATAACCTACAGAAACCTGTTATCAAATTTAAATCCAACTAGCTATTCAAATCACTTGACTTTAACAAATTTACTTAACGTCTCCAGTTTAAAAGCACCTAAAAATCTATACAAGCATCTTCATAACAAAAACTTGTCCAGTACGTTCAGTATAAACTGGACTCAAGACTGTTTCAGTGACTCGAAACGGGGAACCTTTATGGTCAAATGTAATAATAATTACGATACTTTAGTTAACTAAACAGTTAGGTAGGATCACAATTAAATACTTCTCTCAAGAAGAAAACAAACGAAAACACAGCTCGCTTTACAACAACAACACCGGAATAAGCTACATGACAGCCCGCATTGCATTTTCCAACTTGATGCACAGCCAACCCACATGTTTCACTTCTGCTTATTTACAGAAAGATATGCACGCATGGCTTGTATGAACGGTTGAGCTGAACCGAATGCATGCGACGCCAAAAATGACGCCAAGGAATGATTCTGGGTCTCCAATGACAATTCATGCTGGAATTCTTGGCTTTCCAATAATTGGAACATTCCATTCCTCCGATGATATTGGTAGTTAACTGTTTGGAAACGCCGGGAAAATTATTGAAAAAAATATAATGGAAAATTAAAATTGAAGTAAGTTGAAGTTATGTTTCCTAGATTTGGGTTTGGGAGAAAAATGTCATGATAAAATTCCCAGTTGTTTCACACATTCATCCATTTTATAGTTTTGATTGTCGGTTTGGTGGATAAAATAAGGGCTTTTCAAAATGTCTAATCTGAAAATCGTGTCGGACGATGAGGAATTCAATATATTCCTGAAGGGAGCAGGGGATGATTTGGTAGTGATTGACTTTTACACAACTTGGTGTCGACCTTGTAGGACGATGGAACCCGTTTTTGAAGCAATGGCTATTCATTACCCAAAAGCACTTTTCTTAAAGGTATAAAAAGCTATATGGGGCACCGTACGATTTTCAAAAGAAGGCAAATATATATTTTAATTGGCAATTAAAGGTGGATGCTGATAAATGCTTTAACACGGCAATGAATTATAAAGTGAGTGGGGTACCGTTCTTTGTCATTTATTTCAACAAAACGGTGGTGGAAACGATACAAGTAAGCTATAGGCTATTTTAACGGCATTTTAATTTAAAAATCAACGTGAACCAATCATGACACTTGTATGAATGTTGAGGAAGTATTTTGAGGGTTGTAAATTATTTTTGATGGCTGAACAGGGTGCAAATCCTCAAGAACTTGAGTTGAAAATTCGTTTGGCTGAGATTGAATGTCGTAAAGCGTCTGCCGCTATGGAACAGTCCAATAACTTTGCACCAAATGTGAATCCAGTTATTTCCACGTTTGGAAATGCTTGGCTCAGTGATGCCATACATTGACCAAGAAAATAGTCATTGTTTAAATGATTTGAGCCCTACATCATTTCACAACTTCCTTGGAGGAAAGAAACTTATCAGTGGACGAGGAACTGGGAAGGTTTTGCTGGTTTATTCATTCACTCAAAAAATGATGGTAAGTTCATACTTGGGGAAATCTGAACTAATTTAATAGTGCCACAACATGTACACTATGTAAGTAGATTATAATAACATTAGGGTATTCTTCTAGCTGCAATCATTTAAAATTAGAGCTAACCCAGCCAGTGGTCCAAAAGTTCTCCGATTGTTTGTCAATCATCCCAAAGTTCTTGATTTCAATGTCGGCTCCACCCTGGCACCTTCACAAGAAGTCACGTAAGACTACAAGAACAGAAAAGCAACAACAGTGTAATCACTGAACTCATATTACATTTATGTAAATGGAAAATTTCAGTTTGAACCATCATGACCTAACTGGAGAAAAGGCAATTGAGCTTCGCTCTGGAAGTTTCCAAGTTGTCACAAATCTTCAGATTTTTGTGACAAGTGGTCAAGCCAAAATTTCGAGAATTGAAATAGACTCTATACTGTTGTTTGGCGCTCCAGTATTGGCAATTCAACCTTTGCTAGCTGCGGATTCAATAATTGCTGCAACTAATGTTCCACCACCAAACCCATCCAACAGTAGCAATAAGAACAATTCTGCAGCTGCTACGAGTTGCTCATCTTGTAACCGCAATAAAGGCGAAGACGATTCTACCTCAACGCCAGATATTCTGGGCGTTCAGTGCACAGTGCCCCAACCCCGTGAAGATCGCATTAGTCATCATCATCGATCCACCTCTAGCGCTAATAACAATGAGCAGGTACCCGGACATTCCAAAAACCTCATTCCGGAGCACAATAACCAACAGCCAGATCAAACAAAGGAGCAGCGGCATCATGAGCGTCACAATAAAGAAAAGCGTCATCATCAAAGTTCAAATTCTCAACATCGCCAAGAATCATAAAACAAATACTGAAAATCATAAACCGATGGAGTAAAACATTTTGGCCTACATGAGCGATTGCTAAATGAATTGTATATTTTATAACTGTAACTGCACAAGCAGCACAAAAGTCAAATTAAAGTCAACAATTTAGCTAAAATGCGGCCCAAAACTCATGCCTTTTCCCATATTATTTCCATTATGACTTATGAAAATATAATTCATATATATATAAATATGAATCTCTTTGAATTCGCCAATCTATATAATATGTA
>JAHZMV010004427.1:0-13983 GCA_027743765.1 Coecobrya sp. COE2 | reverse complement strand
CTACATACATTACATGCAAGTATTTCATTTGATATGACATTGATGTTATAATATATCGTTTATGCATTGTACCGAGAAGGTGCGCTGGAATTGGATCATCCTCGTTTTTAAACTCGTGAGGATACCATTGACGCAGTCGGTGCCTGACAAACCCATAAAGTTTTTCGTATAGTTCTTTTACTTCGCTCCACGTATCTTGCATCTGCTCCTTAAAATTATCAGACTCGTAGCGGAGAAGCCACAGATCAGAAGTTTCATTAAGTCCTAGTAAAAACCAGACACAAGGTCATGCATAATATAAAACTGAATATTCTCTAACATTATGTGTAATAAGTTAACTTGCACAACCTGCCATAAAATTAAATATGAATCTGCTAACAAGTAACATTCCTAACGGTTAGCTTTTGCACTACAAATGTAAATATCAAAACTAGAATAAATTACTAGCACATACCGTTAGCTTGTGCAGCCCTGTTGCTTAAATCAATGTACTCATTGTACAATTCGCGAATCGGTTTTCCGGCAGAATCACGCCAAGCTCGCCACGCATATGCTAGTTCAGCAGAATTTCTGGATGTTGAAATGATACGCTCAATATCTACATACAGAATGTTAGACTGCATATTAGCGAATCATTTCGAAAGAAGATCCTTCAAAATAAATGTTAGGACCAGAAGTGTCCTAGGACATGTATATAAAATGTGCTAAAAATAGTGGCACTAACCAGGCTCAAGATTAAGGCCTTCTGTATCCACATTGCAGTTTTGATTGTTGAAAGGACAAATCTTTGCTGTTCCGTAAGCTTTAGACATTTCCCCAAGGATTACGTTGTACTGAAAGTTAATGTGGAAAATTCAAATTAGACTGTGCTTTATCACAAGGACGTGATTCAGGTCAAGTTTTCTGTCTACATACCACCCATTTACAAATAATATATCGTGTACATGTTCTTGTTGATCTCACACTTTTAATATTGTTTATTTCTGAAGGACTCACAACACATTCTTTTCTCCATTTCTAATGTCAAATGTTATTCTTTTTTTGTGCTACTCAGCACAACTCATAGCAATATAAGTAGGTACTTTATTATATTATAACGATCAAAGCAAAAACGACAATAAGCTTGTGGTGGCGGTAGTAGTGGTATAGCAAAAAGTGCTCTAAACTACAAAAGTAAAAAGAGAAAGTTTTTTCTTCACTCACTCTATTCAAGTCGGTAGAATTCAAAGCAGCAACTCCGACAACATTTAGGAATTTGAGTTGTCGTTTGATCACCGCATCGGTGAAAGTTTCATAGTCCCAATGCCTGATTGAGTCATTCCACGCACGAAATTGGAAGTTGGCTAAAGCTATAGCTGCCTCAGCGGCGGCTGCTTCCGCTTCTTGGCTTGTTAAATTTGTATTATAGTTCCACTCTCCTATGACAGCTTTATTGCAAAAATCTGATGCTTCCAGTTCATACGTTTGGTCTAGGTAAGCCTTGGCCTCTGCCTCGCATTCTGAAGCTGTGTAGTATTGGAACGTATGTCATTTGAAAAAAATGTGTATGGAAAAGGAAGAAAGTTTTAGCATAATGTGACGGATGTTCAAGCTAGTATTTGGAATTCTGTTACATTTACATAATATAGTGGCGGTGTAACAGTATATAACGGGATATTAAATAACCGCCTTGAATCATTAAATATGCTAATAATATCCTTTCTCGTTTTCTGTGGAAAAGGAACGTAAAAATGTTATTGTCATATTATTCTTGTACTTACGTGTACCACAGGCCTTGTTACGTTTGACTCGGTTTTGGCTCTCTGATGGCTTCCCATTTGACACTCCCACGAGGAAGACGCACAGGATAGAGAAACTGAACAAAGTAATAATTAATTTTGCCATGTTCACTGTGGCATAATATGCCAGTGAGGAAATACAGAAATGGGGTTCTGCAAAAGTTTTGAAAACTAAAATGAAAGTTTGTCTCCGAGTTGCTCACTGTTTATATATTGGAGGTGAGTTGACGTGAGGATTAAATTGATTAAAGTTTTACATAACACAATAAGAATAATGGAACTGAGGAAAGCGTATTACATTGTATAACATTTTGAAGTTTTACATTGAGTGCTGATTAATTCAAATGAACTGTGACGCCTACAAATTACGATGACAGTTGGTTTAAATTGATTACTTATGATAAGCAGACTACCGAAATGTGATAAAATGAGAGAGAAATCTCATGTTGAGAGAATAACAACAACATGAATTATGACCCAAATACTCACAAAAGTAACCATAATTAATCATCGAAATCATGACATTACAGATAGTTTTGTAAAATTGGTACCTTGTAAACAGATTTTCATTTACACGTTAATATAACAAAGACATTATTGCAGAACCGAATTAGAAATAAATGGCAATGTGATATCAATTATTTGTTTGCTTATTTATGGTTTCACGTTTTCGTATCCTTTTTATTGAGATACGACCAACGAATACGATAAATACAAATACAAAATGACAGTTTTTTAATAAATTATGTCATGCCACAAAGTATATTCGGTTTTTATTTAGTTTGAAATGTTTTTGATTGTCAGTTTGAAATCATGATGTCTGCAAATTGTACATAAGTGAAATGTAATAACAACTAAATATTAATTCCTCCAGCAAATTTTTTTAAATCCAAAATTACTGGAGTTATGTAAGTTCGCTTCAACCATTGACATAATATAGAGTTCTTTAACTGCAATCACCAAATCAGTTTAATGTTCAGGCACTAATTGTAAGTACAATATGTGCATTAATCAAATAAGCATTCTGTCGCAGTTTCGCCCTCCACCCGTTATGTAATTATGATGGCCCATCATCATAAAGACAATCACCTCATATAATTTAATGATTTTGGATATGTGTAACAATAGATTAGATTGATAAAAGTAGGTTAATAAGACAATAAAAATGGTGGCAATGCTAGCGGATTAAAAGTTGCTGAACCCTATATATTGCATGCGATGAGTTGAAACTGATGTTGTATTATTACACGCAAACGTTATTAGAATTGCTTTCATTAATCCGAGCGAATTAAAACTATAGAGCTCCAGCTAGTTTCATCATGAACTGCATTTTGTTGAATATAGATCAATCCTTAGCGATTCACCTTTTTGAGAGAATTCATTCGATTGTACAAAAATTGAACGTGCTCCTCCATGAAAGCTTGAAAGCTTTGCAATAAATCCTCGAAATCATCGTATCATGAAATCATATTATGAAACCATATCGCTGTTTGTTTTCTAAACATTGTTTTGAATTTTCAAAGCACCCGTTTGTATTTTATAAAAATGGTTTCTTGTAGAATTCCAGTTGGATCCAGGTCATTTCTTCTATTGGCATACGTCGATGACACCATACTAGAACCATCCACAGCAAAGTGATAGAAATCAAATAAGATTTTCAAGACTATCATTATTTACATACCTGTCACAAGCATACTTGTGATGGGAGTTTAGTCTACATAATTCTTGCAATGCCCCAAACAAAACTGCCATGTGTTGCGTTGAGAGTAGGTTCACATGCACAATATATTAGTTTCCTACGTAGATCAGTATCAGTAGCAGCAGTCGTGCATTGAATTACATTTCGATTTTCTATTTTTGTACTTGAAAGTTTCCAATTTGACGTGCATGTCCAGGTCCTATTGTCCTTTTATTTTATCTTGATGGAGAGTCGATAACTTTAGCATCCCGCACGATTGGAATGAAATGATTCAAGAGTTTGAGAAATCCTATTTAATTGAAATTTACGTTCACTCCACTGAATCGGTCCAGCATTTTGGATTTGTGAAACAATTCTAGGAATTTTACGTTACGTACACTAACGTAAATACTGGTCTTTGCATAAATATATGTGTATCTAAACTCTGGGGAGGTTCAGATATTTCAGTGCAATTGGAAACGAATTCATACATACGTAGGTACATGCATTTTATATGCACATACACATAAAACAAATATATAAAATCCGGGTAAATGTTCTTAAATCCATATAGGAACACACATGGAACACACGTTCAATAGTGTGTAAAGCGTTCTCAGGTAAAAATATATCCCAGTCTTGTGGTTAATATCGTCATAAGGTTTAAAATATGTATGTACCATGCTGGCCATTTGGATTCCTAGAATATTCATAAAATGAACGTCAGAAAAATATATACATATGCTCATGTCGTTGTAGGTTATGCAGGCATGATCATAAAGTGTATTTACTGAGCAGTACACGGAACCGCAATAAAAGTATTGCAAGTTTGCATGTAAATGTTATCTACAAATTATGCAAGAGGTGGAACGAACCCACGTCAACATTTTAAACAAATGCGGATGCTACTTTTTACAAAACTCTCAAGAAGATAGATTGAAGCGAGTGAACTCAATAAATGTATTTCCAAAACAGGATTTTAGTAATCTTAAATAAGTTACTTTTAATCATATTTATTATGTTCCAGGATTTCTAAAATATATAATACTGCTTCACAAAAAGGATTTTTATTTAACCATATTAATTAAAGCTATTAAAGTTACGACTAGTAAAAGCTCTTGAATGAACATTGTTGTTGTGGTCATAAATCAACATCATCCTAGACTGGTAACCACTTTTAAATGTTGATCTTCTACTTAATTTTCGTTTTCTGTTTGGAAATGTAACGCTCGTAGAAGAAATGAGCAAACAGAATCATAAAAGATGCATACACCCCGCCGATCCATTTTATGCTTATTGGATCACGAGCACAAGAATCAGGTCCATTTAAACCTTAAATTGGTTTTTTTTTAAAATCGTTAATACCTTTGTTAGTTCCGTAAATAAATTATAGTCTCATGCTCATTTTCATCAATGCATAAAAGTATAAAACTTACTTAATACATGTACAGAGTACACATTGATTCCAACTCCAATTACCATTTGTAAAAGCTGCAGTGTTGTAATTATCATTGAAACTTTACGAGGAACACGGCAGTTCATTACCTTTCAAGAAAGAGAAATGAAAATTCATTAAGAACAAGGCAAGTAACATTTAATATTTAAATGTAGAATGCTGCCGACTCGTGACCGTGATAGAAACTAAATATCTATTCATATTTTTAATGAAAACGAGGACACAGGCAAAAATATTATTTACGAATTGATTTAAATTACGAATGGAAGAAACCCCAGACCGGAGAGTGAAAACGTACCTTCAGGGCGAAATAAGGGTACATCACACTATGTACACCGTAATTCATCACGCCATAATACCTAAAAATCGGCTCGGAGTATGGCATTACCTGTGAAAAAGACGGTCATTATGTCATTATGGTCTAATGTGTAAAATCACGTTTTCAATAAACCGACCAAATTAAAAATAATGCTTAAAAATGAATGTAATTTTAAGGACACGAAGTCCATTAGCGTGTGTGTGCACACATTAATTGAATTTCATATTATCACAGTTGAGGAAGTATTTACCTGCCAAGCAAGAATAAGTGTTGTACAGTGGTGATACCTTGGCACACAAAACATAACGGAAATTGCTGATTAATTTTTATATTGGCTACGGCTGGTTGTGCCCAGCCTCTTCTTTTTTATAAATAACTTTAAATAAGCAGTTTAAATATAATCAAGATTAGAATTTAAAGGAAGGAAGAAAATCAACCAAGCATGCATTGTTTTTAAACCTTGATCTTTTTGAGGTGTTTGTAATAGGAAATGAAATACAAACAGTGTCTTACCACTGGAGAAATATTAAGGGCTGTTTGCGGAGAATTATAAAAATTGTATCTCCAAGCTCGACAAATTTTGACAAGGCAAAAGTCACAGAGTAAAATGCAGCTGCAGAATTAAAATTTTCAACAGTAAAAAAGGATGACAAACCTGGAGGGTTTAGCCCAACTCTGAAAATAAGTAATCATACATGTTTTAACAATTTAAAAACTTGGCAAATTGGTTGAAAAAACTTGGTTGTTTTGTAGGCGTCTTAAAATGCGCTATTTTTACCTTGCGCAAATTGACTTATGAAGGCCATTAGGCATTTGAAGCACATGTAGCAATTCCTGAGATGTTCGAAAGAATCCAAAGAAAGAAAACACAGCTAGACACAGGTTCCATAGGAAAAGCGTCTTTTGCAGCTTTAACGGTGGCCGGTTCTTCATGACATGCTTGATTGTAAAAATGACAACCAGGTAGAGAGCTGCCGTGTAGAAGGAATATTTCCAGTTGATTGCTGCATACTCCTTCCAAGCGTCATAATCCAACTTTTCAAACCAAAATGGATGGAAGACTTGAGGATCTTGATAGTTCCATTGGATATATGACACATTTCCTTCTCTTACTTCCTTCAGCATAATATCTTTATTTTTTTCAAATAAATAATTTTGCACGGGGTCAATCGCCGTGTCATGATAAACCCAGTTTGTAATTGTTTAGTTAATTTTGTGTGCAAAATGTACCTATGATGATCAAGCAGCAATTGAGACTTACTTTGTTAGACAGGAACTAAAGGTTTTTCTGAAACAGTTCACAGTTTAAAGTAGTTATTGTAAAGTGAGAAAACAATAATCCTGTCACCCGTACGGTGTCATGTGTTATATCTGACTGAGTACAGTTTTCAGCAGGGCATGAAATGTCATATAGTTTACCCGGGTATACAAGGAAAATACACATTTCTTCATTCCCCGATTCTCTCCGCCGAATGCATGACGTGCAAATCGATATTCCTTGTTGCCAGCATCTACTAAGCAAGCTCTTAAGCCATGGTTTTCATTTCTCTCTATTTCCAGATTCACTGCTAATATCATTAAAATGGAAATAGTCTTATCCATTCTGTTATAATACGTATCATAACTCAATATCGGTATAAATTAAATATCATTGGTATTATCATGATTACACAATCAAAGAATAACTCATTTCTAAAGTGTTCAAATGTAACTGCATATTAGTTTGTACAATGTTTTGATACTGATTACTATTATTCCTTTTCAGTATCTACATGTTATATACATTAAGATGCATATAAATTACAATTAAGCTATTCGTAATGAACGCTGTCATTTTTGTGGAATTTCAGGAAACCAAATAAATATCCACAATCATTTCAAATCCTCCTACACGTTGATTGCAAATTATAATTTATAACATGTACTTCCCCCTCTTTCACCCTAACCTAACAGACAAGACTTAAAAATAATTATATGCGGATAGGTATATCTTTTTATTAGGTGAACTTTTCCAAACTTTATACAAAAATGCATAAGACAATCTTTGTTGACAGGCACAGGCTTTCTTGTACTCCATATATAGGTATGCATTCATAATTGTTATTATGATCATCATCAGTTTGTGAAAGGGAGCATGAACACAATTGGAAAGGTCAGCAGCGTAGTAACTTTTAAGCTACATACCTGAGCATTCATATGTTTGTAGTGAGTGGGTGATCAATGGTCACTGATCATCCACCATCATTCAGACAATGTTTCTTAGAGACTTCGGGAATTAGGAGTGTGAAGCAAGTGCCGTTTCGAATGTTGAATGCAGAGCATGTGGAATGCATGTACCTTATGCGTGAGTATATTTACATACGTAGGTACATATTCTGGTAATGTACCAAACTGTAATGTCACCTTGCGAACTTTTAGTTTCGTAGCATAATAGTACTTTTGATACAGTAAGGACCCAATGACACTTGAAGGATTCAAACTTTTTGCTTTATTTTATGTCACTGCCCCTTCATTGCTAACCAATTTGAAAGGTTGATGAACAAGATTGAAAATACTATTGTTTATCATTGCATCGGAAATGTACACGCATCATTCTTTCCTTGACTAGTGCTAAATATATTTCAATTCTAATAAACCTCAAAATTCCCTTTTCCTTATTAATACACGGTAATGAAAGCTATGATTTTGGTAAACTACGTATTACGCAAGACGCTTTTGTACATATTACTTGGTGTCAAACAATAAACAAAAAGTTGTTTAGTTTTCCTAGTTTATCCCTGGACTTCCAAGTTATTTTCGCTGTTCAATACGCAATGCAATTCAAGCAAGTACTTGTAGTTATTTCTATTTTTAGTAGGAAAAAAATTCCAGAAAGTCTTTTGCTAAACTACTATAATTAAATTTATTAAAGTCTGCCACCAGTTACATACGTGGCGTAATTATATTTATGGCATGCTATATTTGTAACTAACCATCTCAAAGTTCATAGCCGACAGGACCAGTTCAAGTTTTTATAATGTTTATGTTTTCCAAGTTAGATGATAAAGGAGTAGCAATGTAATTCATTTATGTTACTGTATCCATTGTCCAGAAAATGTGCAGAAAAGTCTGATCGGACAATTGGGTGAACTTGAGCTTAACTATTGAAGATCAAAGGTTAATGCATAATATGGCATATATAAAATTACACTTGTGCGCTTTAAACGTACTGGTTCCGGTTTGATGATTTTAAGATGGATTTGCTGAAGTGGCTTCTACAAAGGTGTGCTCAGTACTTTTAATCTAACAACTGAATCATGAAGGTCAGCATTTATGGGTATGTTTATGTATGAACATATCTGTACTATATGTACGTACATGCGTAATGGTGATGATACCCTTTCGTTTTCTTTTATTATACGTAACTTGCGCACCTATCCACATCTCATCCATCCATCCACACAATGAAGTCGTTCCGCATTATGAACTGTCTACCTCAAACGATGTGATTTTCAACGTTTTCAATCCTACCTGAAATCTTACTTCCGAATCAACTCATGAGTAAGTTTCTATTTTTACTGTGATTCAAAGTGGACCAAGGACCAATTATTATTGGTAATGATGACTGACTGTAATTTTTGGAAGAAGCACTTTCGCTCCAGTGGGCTTGGGGAAGAAAATAACAATAACAATAATATGCTAGTTATCACGTTCACAGCCATCAGACGATGATTTTCGTCATAATAAAAAATTAGGGGGATTTTTTGTGGTAAAATGGAATTTCCTTCTCTTTAATTAGCTGTCTGATTCATGTGTACAAAATAGCTACAACATTACAAATTCAGGATGCAATGAAATTATCTTTATCCTAAAAACCATCTAGACCCGTTTACATCTTCATATTAAACATAATTAGATAAAATATCATGTCATTTAAATCTGAATTTATCTACGTACGTACATAACTGATAATATAAAATTTTACACATGTTACGTATTAGAGGATAAGTTTATAATATATGCCTATATTTAACAAAAATGCATATACTGAATAGTACCGGCAGCTACGACGTATAGCTGTCATTATCACAGAACACGAATTTTTCTATAAAAAATTCCATTAAGATTTCAAATCTCGAAGCGCACAAAGTCACAATGATGGGTTCCACATTAGAAAGTACCATGTTACAGAACATGAGCTAGCTCCTAAATATTACATATATAAGTAAGTATGTATACAATATATATTACAGAGAAAAACAACGCAAAATGTATTTATGTACATTATAATAATATCAATCCAAGCATGTAAATAATTATTGCACTATATAGTCATTTGGGAAAAATCCGAAGCAAATTTCCTTCCTTAAGTTGACTGACTCATGGAGAATTAAACTTATTCTGCTTTCATAGCTTTTTTCCGGTTACCAAACATGGTCTTGTACAACAATTCTCCGAAAAGAAGGGTGAAGGATCCGTATACGGTAATGAACATCTTTACACTGTGTGGATTTCTGATGCAGTCACCCCCAGAACCTGAAAGGCGAAAGGAAGAAAATCATAATATTCATAATCTTTATAGTTATCATATCAATAATTACTGATGTTGCCGATAATTGTAGCAAAAAACGTTAATTCACGTACTGTAAACTATACTAGTGTAAATGTTAATTGTCAGGCCAGCAATCATCTGGGTGAGTTGAGCAATAGTTATGCAATTGGCGATCTTCTTTGGGATGTGGACATCAATGGCCTGTAAAATATGAAAAAATAATATATAGAAAAATTGAACGCGTCAAGGAGCAACTTATCAACTCAATCAAAGTACGTGATGTATGTATACTAAACACTAGACAAAATATTATGCATTAATTACTATTTTGCTCATACACATATTTTGAGTTTCAGTGCGTGAACGATAAAGCTAGCACAAATTGCTCATGCTCATTCAAGCCATCCACAACACACTTGGCAATGAACAATAGATAGGGCAAGGTGCATTATAAATTCAAAAATATAAAATTTTCAATCTAAAGGTGAAGGACAATAAATAGGACGAAGAATAAAGTGGAACTCCAAAGCAATAAATATTTTTGCATATACCTAATTAATAATAAGGTGCAACAATGATAATGATAAATATATACACACTAGAAGTAAATAATCAATTGGAGTAATCAAATGAGACTGTCAAGCCAAATGAACAAAACAAAGAGCAAGTCATACATACCTTCAAGGCAAAATATGGATACATCAATGAATGAACTCCATAGTTCATAAAAGCGTACCTGTAGAACAAAGAGTTAGAGTAGTAGCGTTATTTTAGGAACTAATAATAAGTATGTAATATTGAGTAGTGGATACACTGTCCTCCCAATTTTTTATTTCTTTAGGTAGTCCTTTTTTTGCATGTCCATACTTACCATCGACTTATCGGCTCAAGATATCCGACCATTAGC
Source organism: Coecobrya sp. COE2 (assembly GCA_027743765.1). Classification (NCBI taxonomy): domain Eukaryota; kingdom Metazoa; phylum Arthropoda; class Collembola; order Entomobryomorpha; family Entomobryidae; genus Coecobrya; species Coecobrya sp. COE2. The sequence goes on along the minus strand of JAHZMV010004427.1, from coordinate 3,314 downwards.
CAAGCTCTATTGACAATAAAACAACAAAAGAGTTATTGACGATGACGAACTTATTGTTTAGATAAAAACTGACGCATACAAAAAGAAGCACAAAATGCATGCTTGGAGAATGAATGAGAATTATTGGCAAGCAATACGTACGCGTTCAAGGTGATTGCATGATGATACCACTGCAAGAAGACAAGGGGACGCTTCCTCAAAACAATGAAAATGGTATCACCAAGTTCCACAAATTTGGAGAGAGTAAACAACAGCCTAGCGGTAAACAATTAAAAAATATGGGTCTTAGAAGCACATTTGTCAAAATCCAAACATTTTACGTTATGACAAAGCTATTAAGGTAAAGCACGTTTTGTTTTCTTCTTACGACCAATAAGCCAGGGGCATGTTGAGCCCTTCACGTCGACATAAACTTCCATGAAGACCACTATTTAGTAGCATATGAGTAGCCTCTGGAATAAATCTGATAAATCCGAAAATGGAGAAAATTCCCAATGTCGCGTTCCACACAAACAAAGCCTTCTTCAGCTTAAATCCAGGTCTGTCTCTCATGAGCGTTTGTATCGTAAAGATTGCTATGATGTAGATGACGGAAGCGCCAACAGATAGCCACCAACATTCCCTTGAAAACTTTAGCCACCATTTCCTGTCAAAATCTTCAAACCAGTATGGAAGAAACTGAGGCGGGCTTTCCAGCTCCCAATCATCATTATCAGTGACTGAGGCAAGCTTTTTAATGCCAGGTACAATCCTGGTGAAATTATCATACGTAATTGTATGTACAGCAGCCATGATTGATGCTGCCAGAATTTAGTTGAACAAATGAGTCTCCTACTCGTAACCCTTTGGCTATTTGTACGATCACGGCAAAAAGGAATTTTAGAAAGGGCACTCAAGAAGCTGATCTGCAGCAGGACTAATACTCGCTTTTGCGATGTATTTATCTTTTACTATAATACCCCCTTGCAATCGTTGACAATACTGCCAACCGATCCAAGGAGAAATCTTTAGCTCCTATTTATAAAAATATCGTCTCAGCTCTGTTGTAGAATATATAGTCAACTCGTAAATAATATTCGGCTGCCATAAGTCTGAGATGCGCCAAGTTGTTGAAATATGATGGCGATGAGCATCCGCACCAGCGACTAGTGTAGAGTACCTATCTCCCAATATCTATTTTAAGAATATTTTAACAATGATCATGGTCACTACTCACTGCAGTCTTTTGTAGATTCCCTTTTCCCTTTGCGCGTGAAGGTGTGCTGGGAGATCCTCATCAGTACTGATGCTTCCTTATGAAGTCGTCGTGAGAGAACACCTCCTCGACTTAAAGCACACGACGGTTACCATTTATTTTGTGGCTAGCATAATCTTTTTAATGTTACATGCTATACATACACAAATGGCGATTTTAAAGATGCGCGACACACCAAAAGGAGATATTTTAAGTAGCACTACAATAAACTTTGCTAAATGCGACGTGTATTAAGCTTGTCTTTTAATTTAAGTGTTGTTTAGTCAAGAAAAACTCTTCCTTTCCCTTTTCCACACCTGAATAGGGATGAGATATATTGGTTTTTTGCATATGGATAGGTATAAGACCAAGACGCAAGCACACATAAATTTTTGAATGTTAGTTTACTTTAGTTATATTTAGACAATATATACTACAAACTTAAACTTTTTTATGTTATCGGCAAACTCGAAGACACTTGAACGCTTCAACTCCACAATTTCAGCACTGTTCCAACTTAAAGTACGAAACAAAAAATTCATAAAATTATTGACAGAGTTCAAAGTAATGATGAAGCAGTGTTCATTAATTGTTTTTCGATTAGATCCAATGATACTGGTCTGGTCACAGTCACAAGGTTTGGAGTCACTGGTCAGTGCAACTGATCGACAGTGATGCGATATGATATGATTCTCTTGACACTGAGTTCTGAAGTGACTATGCGGTAAGCTTTTCAGTTACTATTACCTAACGCCAACAACGTCTATACAATAGGAGCTTAGTTGGTCTATAGTAAGCCGCAAGTATACACAGACGACGCTTCAAAGTCTTTGTTGCATGGGCAAAGATGTTAACGAGAATGGAAGGTGCTCTCATGGAGCTTATGATCTTTATAGCGTAAGGATCAAATGAATATATTATGAATCCTGTTCCTTTGTGCTTTCCTTAGTCATCTTTCTACAAATTTCGCTGCACTCTGTAACAAATGCTTATACCTCGTTGTATAGCTGTCGTGATATGAATATAATTCTTTCCTTCAGATATCAACGAAAGTGAGTTAAGAATAAGGTGTTGATCTCACAGTTGTCCTCTATAAATATGTGTGATAATATGCATTTAATTAAATACAGGCAGACATGTGTGTACGTTTTCAGAACTATATGTACTTATGCATTGTGTGCATTTATTTGTGCTAAAATTTTAAGTAAGGTTTTAACAAACTGTGTGAATGTAAGGAAAGACGGTCAAGTAAATAAGAAAGAGAGCGTTTCCACCTGTTCCATGTAACAGGCTTATAACATAATGGGAATGTGTAGTTGCTAAAAAATATGTTTACTCGTAAAGCAAATAAGCAACTATATATAAAAATTACATAAATAAAGTAAATAAGGGAAATGGTTTTTTCCAAGATATTTTCAGTAATAATTGGCAAGTTTATAGTATCATCTTTTTAATCTAAATACTTTTTCACGCATCTACGCAATAAAACTAAGATATCTCTAATTGTAGGTGGGATAAGATTACGAGAATTAACATATGAATTCAAATCTGATAAGATATTCATGCAACAAGGAAGATTAAAACATTTTGTGTGTATCGTTTATATGCGTAATTGCATCATTCACGTTTACTCAGCCATCATATCACTGTCATAATAGGCACAAGAATAACATTCATCAATAATGAATTAATTATTGTATGAAGTATGGATGATGATAAGCCATCAACTAAAAATACATCCGCTTAGCTAATATTCATCTTTTTAAGGTATTGGTCCTTCGGAACGTGGTAACAATGCTATATAATAAGTAACTCTTGACTGCGAACATGTTTGACATTAACAAAATTTGGTATCAATTACAGTCTACGTGAACAGGAATTGGTAAAAGACAATCCTCTTTTGTGGTTTACCTTTGCTAATTGGAATTGTATGATTGAATAGCGGATGTGTTTTTATAAATACATTCATAATCATGTATGTATGTTTGTCCTTTACAAACTTTATTTTTAATACACGGAATAGGAATTCTTATCGTAAAGCTTTGATGTCCTATATTATGCGTGAATATACATGCACCTT
>JAHZMV010004426.1:0-13457 GCA_027743765.1 Coecobrya sp. COE2 | reverse complement strand
CAAGCATTCATAGTTTGACAAGGAACTGCTAAATGCTGCACGTTGTGCGCCCTAAAATGAAATATCCAGAAAAACAACATAAAGAGTTTATTAATTCTTGGTTTAAATGTGAATACATATTTGCAAAAATTTAAAAGAACGTAACTCAAGAACACCGGTTGCTGCAACATTTTTTACTTGAAACACTTCAAGCCAGTTTATGTGCACAAAGGTATTTATGTTAATAAGATGCAGCAAGTATTGCATATTATTGCATACGAAAATCAACGCAGAAAAATGTATGAGTCATCCGTAGTCGTGTGAGCTTGAGTGAAGTTGGATGCAATTTTGTTATCTCGAATGTATTTCTACGCACTGAACAATAACAGTAGCGTTTTTTGCTTTTCATTTCCACGAATCTTTATAACGTGCATGCGTTTCGGAGTAAGGCTTTCTTAATCTAAAATATCCGCTCAGCAATAAAATTGTGGATAACAGTATGCAGTCTTCACACACATTTTGTTATTTCGTCTGTGGGCGAGATATTATGCAGCATCCCATTTGCAGAGAATTTGACGAATGTTTGTACAATGCATTCCCCAATTAATTTTGGTGCATTGACTGCGCCACTCAGTTTAGCAAAATATGCTTCCTTTCTCTGGTCGTAATGTGCAAACAATGAATAAACCTAAACTGGTGCTTGTCTTTCCCATTTACCTGGCAATAATACCAAAATAAACACCCATTTTATCAAGTTACTAAGATGGGTGAAATAACTATTTTTGGTGTAATTGGTATATGTGTGATTATGGTATTTTGTAGTTGCCTTAACTGCTCTCATTTGGCTCTAGGAATAACGCAGGCAAGACGATCGTTAAGTTCGAAACGCTTAAGTTAATTTTCCGGAAATAATGACGCTGGATGAGGCTGCTACTTATAATCAGTGTAAATTTTCAGTCTCATGGAATTTTAGTTCTTACTTGAATTATTGAATATCTTATGCACCAAAGTAAACACAAACTACTTATTAATTTCCTTTTTTCTGTATATGCGTCATACTTGCCATATTTACTGCTTAAACAAGCATTTATTGATGTCAATAAACCATCGAACAATATTTGATCTTTTGCTGTGCCATATTTCTGACACTATCACTATTATATATAGAATTATTATTATTATTGAAACAGAAATCATTAGAAACCTTGCATCCAATTAAACTTGTATTTACCGTGAATAATTTGGAAGATCCGCCCTGGAAAATTAAAATTACTGAAGCACAGGTATAACTATATATGAAGTTTCATAATTTGATCCACAAATATGCCCCCGTCTTGTTGTTCTCAATCAAGGCCACCCTTACTATTGCATTGCATGTTTCATCATAGTTTTTTATTGTCAAATAATATGCAAGTTCATCCTCAATTCTGATATGAATTTATTGTTCCCTAAAGCACATCTAGTCCGCGTTATAAGCGTGCTATTGAAATGCTTGTCTTGTGACGTATGGCATGGTGACGTCTGAAGCTCAACAGAGGAAAAACTGTCTGTGTGACTCATCCCCAGTCATTCGAGTCGAGTATGAATAAAGTTGAATGCAATTGAGAACATTTAACATAGCTCTACTGGTGACGACTACTATTAGCTAGAATGCATTTCCTAAACAATGACAGTAGCGTTTTTCCTCTTCATTTCGTCGAAATTGTATTACGCGCCAGACTGTGCGTTTCATAGCAAAAGCTTTCTATCGNTCGAGTATGAATAAAGTTGAATGCAATTGAGAACATTTAACATAGCTCTACTGGTGACGACTACTATTAGCTAGAATGCATTTCCTAAACAATGACAGTAGCGTTTTTCCTCTTCATTTCGTCGAAGTTGTATTACGCGCCAGACTGTGCGTTTCATAGCAAAAGCTTTCTATCGAATTTCTATCATAATATAGTTTGAATACGCAACTGTTTTATTGGATTTGATGTTGAAATAATATTTTGCGTATGGTGCGTTCTATTATGAATTTAATGCAATATCAATGATGATGTAGTTTTTATGCATGCATGCATCAGTCTAGCAAAATACAGAATACTTGAAACAGCTCTGGTTTTGTTTGGAAAAGACTGCACGTGAATCTCTAGTCGACTGATAATCTGCTCGACTAACCTTTGAAACAGCAGGTGAAATATTAACAGCGGAAACAATGGATGAAGATTCTCATTCAACATTTAAAATAGTTCAAGGAATTGTGATTGCCGGATTCGTTCTAGGGTTTCTCGTGGTGATATTCCGTATATGTGCTACATGCTACTATCGTTGTCTAGCAGATGGTGAAGTAAGAAACGACTGCATGTATTATAATTGTTTCCACTCACTGCCATAAATTAGTAAAGAATTATATTTTAAATATATTATGGTTCATTTTTTCTAGGCTGGAAGACCGGTTTATGGAAATTTGAGCAGGTCTTACGGTGTCGGACAACAGTGTGTACCACATCAAAATATTTATCCTTCCAATTTAAATAGTGGCGCAATCACTATTGGGAATAACAATTGCATTCCAATACCAGTCGTACATCAAGATTATTTGCCGCCACCTCATTGTATGAACATGAATGACGTTGTCAAGGGATAATGTTCCTCCACCTCCATATTTTCCAGATCATACTGATCCACCCGGTTTTCAATCTACAGCCCTACCGCCCTACACACCGGAAAGTAAATGAGGCAAATAAACCTAAGAGATTTATTGAAGAAGTAAAACCAAATTGACAATACACTGATTTTGCGACAAAATCTTGCCACACATTTCATTAACAACGATTTATGAGACCCTTTATGCCGATATTATGTATTTATTATATCTAAATCCCAAACAATGCTTATATATTTAGTTCCAAAGTGATGAATATGTCTGTGATTTAAATCCCCAATCCTTAAATATTGTTATACCGGCCCTCTCCATTTTTATAGAAAAAATAAACATTTCAATCATTTTTGATTATGGAAACATAACGCAAACATTCATGTTCTAGCTCCATACAGCAACAGCTTCATGAGTAGTTAACACACGGGATGTGAATATGATTTGAAAATATTAAAATTAATTATTTTTACAAAAGGCTACATAATTGGAATAAAATAATTTCAGTTACCATTTTACTTGAAACCATAGTTGTCTGCGTGTGCATATTGACCAGACACCTACATAAAATTGAAGCCAAAATGCCCCATAAAATTGTTGATAAGTTGGCTTTAGATTTCTCCAGTAATAACATGAGTAACTTTCAGTTGTTGTAAGCACGATTGAAGATGCATCATCAATGTAGATCATCAATCGTTTTTATAAGTCAGAGCCAGGAAACTTAAAGGACGAAAATATTCATGTATACATACCATTGCATTGCATTTTGATGGCTCAACATCAATAGAATAAAAATGATCAATATAAATAACGTAGGCATGCTTTAAGAGTGAAGTTATATGCAATTGTGAACTTATAAGATTACTTATAATATTACCACGAACTTCCTTGCATGTATTCCTACTAACTGAGCAATGGCATTAGTGCCTCCGCTTACCATTTCCTCTGAATCTGAATCTCTATTTAATCTTTTCGCATTATTATCGCTGTAAGGTTTTCTACAACAACAATAATTTTGTGGATGACACCATGTTGACTGCATACGGAATTTTGTAATTTCGTTTGTGGTTGAGTTGGTATTCATCGTAAATTCATTTTATCTAGAATTTGATATTGATATCAATATAGGTTCAGCGTTTGGTACTCTCATTATGGCAAAACTGATTTGTCTCTGGTTTCGTGTTAAAAAACTCAAATCTAGCGTATGTACATAAGTTTATTTTACCAGGAAAAGATCCCAAGATTACCTAACACATTATAATGAATGAAAATTGGAATTTATTCCTGGGCATTTGGATTATAAGTTACAATTTATTCTTTGTATTGTCCATATGTACTATCATCTTTCACTCGATTAACTGTTGCAAAATATTTCTTCAAACGAGTACTAATAAGATAAATCTGATTTGGTCAAACATTCATAGCCTTATGTATTGAATGATTGAAGCTATTAAAATGTATACTTTTAAAACATTATGCCTCATCTTGTGAAATGCTGGATGCTGACCGCAATGAAAATATTCATAAACCGCAGCTCGGTTAGAGTTCCAAAAATACAAATATTTATGGCATGACATAAAGGGAAAATATGATAAAAAATAATGTAAATGGAACAGCATCCATTGTAGTTATGTAGGGGTATGACTCTCAAGTTTTCAAAGTGTAATTGCTTTAGTCAGGCGTTTCTTCCTTTAAGCAATGTTACAATCAAGTGAAATTATAAAAAAATAATAAATAAGTAATTACGATGCTTGAAATTATCATTTTTGTTGTCTTTGGGATATTTTTTATTCTATGGTTAATTTTTTACTGCCGTAACTACTCTCAGTCAGCTCAGATTCGAGCAATAGCTCAGGTAAGGTAAAACTAATTGTTAAAAAATGTGTTATTCACTTTATGTGTTATTGATAGAATTTGCGCATTTTTGTCAAATTTTATTTAGTCAAAAATAAGGAATGGTCAGAAATTTACCGGTGCTCAAACTGCAAAATCCTCCAATTGGCCTAAAAGTCGCTATCGTAATAATGGAATTGGTGATGGCGATGGAGTCATTTGCATTGATATGAATGATGGTGGAATGCAGGGAGATGATGGTGGTTGGATGAGTGGAGGTGATAACGGTGGTGGGGGAGATAGTGTAGGTGGATGCGATAGCGGTGGAGATAGTGGAGGTGGATGCGATAGCGGTGGAGGGGGAGATAGTGGAGGTGGATGCGATAGCGGTGGAGGGGGAGACAGCGGTGGTGGTGGTAGTACTGATTGAATGATTATTTTTTGCAACTGCTATCGTTGTTTAAATATCAACAAGGGTTGACTGATCCCAGATCTACTTTATAGGATTAAGCATTTTTAATCTTTGAAACGGAATGCAATGTCTGGCGGAAATTAATATGTATGTAATAGGAATATCCATATTTAATATCTCAATAAATCCAGGCAAGAAAATCATATTTTCTGTTTTGTCAATTATTGCCATAAAATTCTTTTGAAACCATGCATCCAATTAAGTTTCTTTACCATGCACAATGCCTTGATTTATATGGAAGTAAAAAAATAACTGCTGAACCGTTTTAGTATTTTAGTGGTCGTGTTAAAATTGACACATAAAAAAATAAGACTCATCTGCAGTCATGTTAGTTTGAGTGAAATTCAATGCAACTGTGAACATACAATTGTATTGCACTAGTAACGAAAAGTATTATCTTGAATGAATTTTTACGCATTGGACATGACAATAGTAGCGCGTTTTTCTCTTCGTTTCCTAGAATCTTTATTACGCTCATGAGTTTTGTAGTAAGCCATTCATCAGCAACAGTTTCGGCTAAGCAATAACTTTGTGGATGATAGAATGTAGTTTTCTTTTAAAAACTTTTTATTTCATACGTGGTCGATATATTACTCATCGTTACGTTCCACTTGTCTAGATTTTGAGGTGTAAGGCAATCTTGAAGTATTTTTGATGCAACGATTGTTCTGTTTCAGCTTACTGAAAATGCTGCGCTGCTCTATGTTCTGCACAAAAAACCAATGAGCACAATCCAGTGCTTGTTATCCCATTTACAAAGCAAGAATACCAAAAATTAATAATTCATTAAAATGGAAATTTGAATATAGTGGTATTGTAGTTGAATGCCGGAAATCAGTAACAATGTATACATTTTTAAGGGCATTTACATTTTATGCCTCTTACATCCTTTTCATACATATCTACATGGTCGTCTTACATAATAGACAAACGGAGCACTGATTTTCCCAGGATGTACTGACAAGTTATGATAAGATAAACATGATTTGGTTATAACTCTTTGTATTGAATTGCAGAGGAGAGCATAAATGTATACGTTTGAAATATTATGGGTAGTTATATAATATCCTGGATGCTGGACGCAGCGACAATATTTAAAAACCGCAGATAGATCCGAGCTCCAGGAATATTGGTTCAGTGATATAAACGGAAAATACAACCAGATATGTTATGTACATAAATAGAACAAAATCCGTTCTAGATATCGTCCTCTGTATTTTAGAAATGTTTTTACACATAACAATAAAAAGGTAAAACAAACCAATGTGTAGGTATGTGCCATAGCAAAAATCATCTCGGAAAACATCTCATCAGTTATTTTTGCGCATGAAAATATTCAATATTATGACCGTATTAACTGCATGATTGTTTCATGTATTTATTAAGTTATATTTTTCAAACTCCGTCAGGAATTTTTAAATTATTCCTACATATTGTTATTGTTGGTCAGCATGGACCCTAAATGATGTGCTGCTTGTATGTGCTACATTTTTAAATTGTCAAGGTCACTGAGTTTGTCCTTTGGATAATTTTGCTCAATTTCAATTGGGAAGTTCCTTGGTGTCTATTAAATATTATTGAAAAGTTTGAATCACATCAGGTTAGGCATTTAGAAGTTATCAATTGGACAGGCAGACGGACACAGCGCCGTTTTCCCCGTACCCATTTGTCCTGCTTTTACAATGTGACTATGACACATAATAAATGTCATTTTCTTACCTCACGGCATACTATCACAGTTGTTGTATACATTTGGAAACAGTTTAATGGCAGCATACAGTTGTTTTTCATTGAGTTTAACGTAGTTGTATATCTTGAAAAATTAACCGGTACAATTCGTGTTCTCTCATCACATGCTGAAAAAATGATATCAAGTACGGTTTAAAATCGGAAATTAACTCTAAGTGAAACCGATTTAGAAAAGTGTTTCTCTATTTGATATAAATTATAACAAAGTGGTTATCTTTGGCATATTTTTGATTGAGCGTCTAATTCGTTTCTGTTATACCTACTTTAAATGCGTTGAATTTGGAGCAAGATCACAGGTAGATAAATGTCATTATTAAAAAAATATGTAATGCATGTTATGTATTAGAAAATAAAGTTAGGTATTTTTAAGTATTTACGTGAATTTAATTTAGTCAAACATCCGGAATGGTGAGAATTTTTCCTGTGTTCGTACTACTGAATTCTCCCCTTGGCCTAATAGTCACTATCGAAATGATGAAATGGCTGATGGGGATGGCATAACCAGCATTGACATCGACGATGAAGCATGCACTAGTGGATGTGGTGATTATGCAGGTAGATCCGAAGATGCTGTAGTGGAGGTGGAAGTGATGGTGCATTCGATTGTAATGGAGGGGGACATAATGGTGGTGGAGGGAGTACTGATTGAATGATGATTTGTTGCAACTGATGTCTATATAAATATATCAATCAGCGTTGGACTAATTCCAGATCTATGTACATACTTTAAATTAATCTTTGATCATTTGAAATGAGGCTTTATGGTTGTACAAAATTAATATGTAGATACAACAAATTTCTATGCTTTATATTTCAATAAACATAACTAAGAAAATGAATGATAATTAGTCTGGTGTAAGGTTTATTCAAGCTATTGCGTTGAGTTAAATGAAATTCAATTTATTTCAAACACTTAAATTATTTCCAGAAATAATGACGCTGGACAATAAAACTTCAACTAATATTTCGAGGTAACTAATCATCGAGTTTTATTTCTTACTCAAATTCGGAATATTTTCTAGGTACCAAAGTGATTTTATTTATTGAGTGATACTACTTTTTGATTTCAAGTTTTATGTCAAAGGTTCATCATCATTTCCGTCACAGGAACTACATTCATGTATCACATAATATTCAGTATATTTTTACAATAACCAAAAATACGTCTTTACTCCGTAACACACGATGTGCCAATTTTTGGTTCCTTAAAACACCTCAAGCCAGCGGTATTGGCGTGTTTGTAAGATGCAGGAAATATTGCATTGCGACGTCACAAACAAAAAACTTTAAAAGACTGTGTGAGTCATCGGCAGTATTATGACAATAAATAAAGTTGAATATGATTGAGAGCATGCGCATGTAATATTGCTGCACCAGCAACAAACACTGTTACCTCTAGTGCATTTCATAAACAATGACGGTAACGCTTCTTCCTCTTCATTTCTGCGAAATGTTATTGTGCCTCAGGGCATGAAGTTCGCAGCAAAACTTTCTACAACAACAACTGCAGCTCAGCAATAATTTAATAGACGTCAGAATATAGTATGCACACGCAAAATGTTTACGCCGTCTGTTGTTGAACCAGAATTCAGCGTAAGGTTCGTTTAGCGTAGATTTCGACGTAAATATCAACGATGACGTATTTCTGCTGCCTTCCTCCTCACATTGCATCAAAATGGATCACGTTAAATTAGTTAACAGGATTTGCTGTCAACCTATTCAAGTGGATCTCTAGTCAAGTGATTATCTGTTCAATTTTGCTTTGAAAAATGGATAAACATTGGTCGCATATCAATCATGGAAGCGGTATGGAAGAATATAAAGTAGTGCAAGGAATTGTGATTACGGGATTCATTTTTGGGTTTCTCTTGGTGATACTACGTATCTGCAGCAGATGTTTAAATTATGTTCATGCAGAATCGGACGTAAGATAAGCCTACTTTTATTACACCTTTTTCATTGATTTCCTAAAACCAACAAAAAAGGTATATTTTTATATACATTATGGTTCATTATTTTCTAGGTTGTACGACCTGTGCATGGAGGTTTGAACAGACCTTACGCTCCTGCACAACAATCTGTACCGCAGCCAAATAATTATCCTTTCACCTCAAATAATGAGATAATCACCAGTAATAACAACTTTGGAAGAAATTACATTCCAGTAGCACATTCACAGTATTTGCCATCACCTCGTTGTATTAATATGAGTGATGTATCAAGAGTTTATGACCCTCCACCGCCATATTTTCCAGGTCAAACTGTTCCACCTTATTCCCAATCAATTTCCCCACCACCTTACTCATCTGACAGTAAATAAGGTGGATAAGCCTGGGAATTGCAAAGAAGAAGTAATAAAAATTGACAAAATAATTCTTTTGTGATAAAATGCTGCCAACAATTTCGTTACCAGCGCCCTTTGTCGATATTATTTTTGTATCAAAATGTATCACACAAACATTAATATTTAATAGCAAAATGTAATACGATTATTATCTCAGGTTTATCTATTTAAGAATATTGTTACATTCTTTCTATTTTTGAATATCGAAAAAATTGAAACAAGCATTTCCATGATTATCTAGAAACGTAATGCAAGTATGTATCCATGTTCAAGCTCTATATTATTATACAACCACGATTATAATATTAAAGCAATATCACATTCATAAATCACGTTTTGACTGCAAATTTGTTTACACATAAAGTTGGTGCGTAATCTTTGCAACCACAAATAAGCTTTGCAATTTGATGTACAAATAGACCACCGTTTCATTGTCCTTTATCACATCTAACCTTGCACAATGATTTGCTGCACTTGTAGCGTTGCATAGTTCAGCGTGGTAAAATTTTATTCCAAATGGCAAGCAAGTTCATCCTCATTTCAGTCACAGAAACAAACTGTGTATAAAACAATATTCCGCATATGCCATAACAAACTACAAGCAAAAGTCTACAGCAACCGACCCATCAATTTTGTGTTTCATAAAACACATGTAAATAAATAGTCCGTTTTACAAGCATTCTTGTGATAATGCAACTTTATTTTCCATTGTGGTGTCTCAATCTCAACAACTGGAAGAATTGTGTGAGTCATCTGCAATCATGTGAGTGTCAATAAAATTGAATGCTATTGAGAATACATAACACTGACGTACTGGAGATGAGCAGTGTTTCCTAAACATGACAATAACGTTTTTTCCATCTTCATTGCGACAATAACGCAGGCATCGTAATACGCTTCAGGGTGTTCGATTTAAAGCAAAACTTTTTATAACAACAATAACAGAAACTTTGATGACAGAATATAGTCTGCATACGTTAACAATTTATTTGACTCGATGTTGAAATAGCATTCAGCGTAATGTGCGTTTTTTATTGATTTGATGTAAATGGTGATTTAGGTTTGGTGAATGTTCATTTGAGTATAGCTAAATGCAGAGTGCTTAAAACAGTTCTCTGGTTTTGTGTGCGAAATCTCTAGTGTAGTGATAAACTGTTCACTACCCTATGAAAAATGGGTGACCATGTGTGGAATCAGATCACTGGAAACAGAATGAATGAGGATTCTCAAGTATTGCAAGGATTTGTGATTGGCGGTTTCATTTTAGCGTTTATCTTGGTGATATTTTATATCTGCCGCAAATATTTAAATAATTTTCAAACAGAACGGGAAGTGAGATAAACTTGATTATATTATAAAATTTTTCATTACTTGCCTTAAACTTGTAAAAACTTATATTTAAATACACTATGGTTCATTTTTAGGTTATAAGACCGGTGCATGGGCGTTTACCCGGACCTTACGGTCTTGGACAACAACCTGTAACAGAGCCAGTTATTTATTCTTATATTCCAAATAATGGGGCAATCGCTAATTGTAATCACTGTGGACGGAATTGCATTCCAGTACAAGCTCAACTTCCAGACTATTTGCCGCCACCTCGGTCTATCAATATGAGTGATATATCAAGGGATAATGACCCACCACCTCCATACGTTCCAGATTCAACTGTTCCACCTTGTTCCCAACCAACGGCTCCACCGTGCTCACCTGACAGTAAAGGAGGTGGCACAAACCTGGAGATTGTATAGAAGTAACAAAAAATTTATAATACAATGATTTTGTGATAAAATGTTGACAACAATTTTGTTGCAAGCTCTATTGAATGCTTTATATCAATACTGTTATGTATCTGTATTTTTAATGCTTAAGAATATTGTTATACAAATACTTCATTTTGTATTCTAGAAAAAAATTAAATTTTCTAGATTATCACACATCCATTTTCAAGCTCCATATTATCATACGACAACAGTTTAGTCTAGTCTTTGGAGGATAGTCTTAATTGGGTACAAAAATCACAAAATTACGTAAACTTAAATGAAACGTGTTACAACAAAAGGATATAATCATTTTACTAGGATTAGCCTTGTTGGAGACCCTTTCCCGCGACACAATAATTATTATCATGCAAATAATGGAGTGTCTCACTACTTCACTTGAATGTTATTTTCGGCTATTGACACAAAAGCATTTCCCGTGAATTTTTAATAGACAAATGCAATACCTTCAAAAATGTTATTTCTTCCGAATTGTCATATAGCATGGCTACTAATATTACAATGACGAATATACACAAGACTTTGGGAATGATGCATACTTAGCTATTAAGAATATTTACAAACGTCATATGTGACAAAAAATAATAAAAGCCTCTCAATGTATCATTAGCTTGCTCTATCATTAATCACTTAGACGCTACGTCTTGCCCGCCGAACAATGACAGTAAAAAAATTTTCACCATAGCGTATTGAGCAACACGGCCTCAGGGGATAATTTACTCGGTAAGTTGCTTGTCGATCTGCAGTGCCATTGAAGTGATGTTTTTGTATGACATTGCAATATTTGCAAGCTTCTTTTCATTTTTGCTGTATGGATTCGGTTCAAAGTGCCTTTCATGGAATTGGACGCAGTTACAATCTTGAAAATGCTTTGGTGCACTCATTACTCACATTGCAGTTCAATGAAGTCTTACCATTTGCAGTTTGACAGAACCAGATTAGAAATCACGTTGATCTAATTATTCAGGAATAACACAAGGATTAAATAACAAATTAAAATGGTTATTAAAATTATAGTGTATAGTGTTTTAGGATATTTCGTTATAATTTTATGTGTGTTGGCGCTTCGATACTGCTATTTAAATTGCCTTCAATCCGTTACCAGAGCAACTCAGGTAAAGTAAATGAGATTTAGTTTTTAAACTGTATATCTGAACTAATACAAATATGGAATGCATTTTTGATAAATTTTCAAAATAATAATATGCTTTGTATTTTTTTAGAATAAAAGACGACACCATCAGAATGTTGCCAGAGACGCAAGGAGAAATTTTCCATCTCAACCTAGTCATCATTATCGCTCACGTGATGGAGTGGTCAGCATTGTGATAAATGAAGGAGGCATCAACAATACTCCACGAGTACCACACAATTTGCCACAACCTCCAAATAGAAATTGGGAAACGCCTTACAGACATGGACCATCTGGGGAATTTACATATCCTCCACAATCCACTGATCCCTCAGATTCTCCACCTGCGGAGGTTCTGGAGCATGCGGCACCCTCAGCCCCTGAAGAATATCCTACCACACCACCTCCAAATTTTTCATCGACACCTCCTCCGTATTCTCCACCCGCATCTCCACCTCCTTATGCATCTGTAATTGCAGGTGACAGTTTTGCCGGTGGAGATAATTTAGCGGGATGTGGTGGTGATACCGGCGTGCAGGCCGTATAGCAGTCTGAGTGATACCATGACGTAGGTATTAATTTCGCAACAAATATTTGTCTGATCTCAATATATTTTAGACTATTAAATTTTGTGAAGTAAAATTAACAAAATCAGGCATAATGTTTTGATACTGACTGTGATTATGTATACCTAGAAGACCAGACCAATAAAAAATAACGATAGAGTTGAAATGTTAATGTAGGTCCTCTTTCTACAATTAAATACCTTGTAAATTATTGGTGCAATGTAACGGGATGGTATGTATAATCAATTAACATTTTGCTACTAATTTAGCGCATATTGTCAGTATGTAATGTATCGTTAAAATTTAGACGCTAGTAAATTATTTGTAAATTTGCAAGAATGTCAACTGGCCACCACCAAATTATTTATAATATTTTTATGGTGTGTACATTTCAATGGTTTTGCTTATAATTTTGAATAAATAGTTGATCAGAATCGACCCGTGGTGAAATAAAAAGAAAGCCGTACAGAGACTGACATAATCAAAAATCATATTCTAATTTGGTAAGCAGATTGCAAAGCAAAGGAGCAGTGGCCTAGTTCTGTGATGATTTCACGGTATTGTGAAAAAATGAACAAAGTATTATTCCATTTTTATACCCTGCTATGCTGCATAGGATTTGAAAGATGTATTGCGATAAAGGGAGGAGATTGGTATGATTTCATCAACTATGGGATGAACTCTTTATATTAAAGGGTTTGCAGTATATATTAAGAATAAATTTTGAAAAATACTAAAATTTTGCGGAAATATAGTTTATATAAAAAATAATTCTTTGGTTTGAGGGTAATCTCAAATAATGAGACCTTTTATCCGCAGCAACGGTTTCATGAATAAAAGGTAAGTACCAGGAACATAGAATAGCATCTAAAAATATTGTTAAATGCCAGCCAAAATAAAAGAGTTTTACATAATATTTTATTCAAAGCTGACAAGTCGTCAGCAAGCTCCATACAGCCTCTG
>JAHZMV010004425.1:0-12214 GCA_027743765.1 Coecobrya sp. COE2 | reverse complement strand
TGGAAGCATCCGAAGCTCCCATTTCCGTTATCATCATTGGCATTGGTAATGAAGATTTTACAGCTATGGAAAAATTTGATAGTGACGAAAAGCTTTTGAGAAGTAGATCTAACAAGCTAGCGGCTAGAGATATAGTACAATTTGTTGGTAAGCAGTTAATTCAGAATAAGAACATGCATCATTATCAGTTTAGAAAAAGTCATATATTATGAAAGATTTATAAAGTTTTAACTATTGATTTACATAGAATTTTATATAAACCTATGTTTGTATTTAAGTATATATATTTTTTCATTCAATGCTCCTCTATAGAATTGAGGAACTTTGTGAATTTCAAGTCAGTTATACCGATAAGTGAAGGATCGAAGATAGCACTTGCTCGCTCGGTTCTAGCAGAGTTACCGCAACAAGTGGTGTCATGGATGAACTTATACAATGGAAAGTGATGACTATAAATGAGATGAGTTCCTGAGAGAAATATATACATAAATACCTATATTCATATATTCACAATGGACTGTGACGTACAGCTTAATAGGCTGTCGGACTGTTTCCGTTCTATGTTGCTTTCAAAATCGTCCACGGAAGGTATCCGTAAATAGCACTGTTGGCAAACCCAGTTATCTGTACAAAAGTTAAAATTGAAAAACAATAAAATGTGAAATCTTGTCGATGTTTAATGCTTGGCTTGTTGAGTTAATTTAGGACCGCATTCCAGGCCCAGCACATACCATTGCACATATTCGAACCCCAAATTTATCCACTTTATTTCCATGTTTCAAAACAGAGATCATGAAAAATATCGAAGTAATTAAGAGGATAAAGCAAGCACAAACATGATAAATGATATCCTGAAAGAGAGAAATTTCATACATTACATATAATCACTTACATTACCCCAATGCTTTAGGTTAATTGAAAACATGTAATACTAAATACAGTTATACTTATGTTTGCATTTTATAACTTACAAATTTTATTAGAGAATCTTCAAACACAATTAGGCCAAACATTACCCCAAGAACTGAGAAAAGAGATAAGAAGAAAAAAATAATGACAAACGCCAAAAACGCTTGATCTCTTGAATCAGTGCTTAAAAATGAAGTTGCCGTTAATATTAAGTCCAAAAGTCCTAATATCTGCAAAAAATACATGTTCATATGCAATAAAATAATCCGTTTAACACATTTTTAAATCATATTTCTCAAAAACTATATTCTTTATTGTCTTACCACCGTAGCTATTTTCAGCCTATCTATAGTACCAAAAAAGACATCCGTATTGAACCGAATCTCCCATATTTTCTCCTTCTTAGAAACTCACTTTTATACACTTTTTTTAGACAAACGAAATCTTTTTTGGTCAGAATCTTATTCTTCATTCACAACACAGCTATTAAGTCGCTTTTTACCAAAAACATGAAATATTATACTGTTAAACATAAAATTCGTTATTATACAAACGAAACGATGTTTATTTTGCTACTTAATTGAATTTGGCTAGCAGAGAATAATGCAGCAGTATGTACAAAACGCCAAGAACAGAAGGGATTTTTATCTTATCACAGCATGATAATGGGAGATAACGATAACATTAAACTAGTCGATGCCACCGGAAACTTTAATGGATTTGTATTTGTATAGATAGCTGTATCATATCCATGCGCCTGGAGTTTATGGTTAATTGAAGTCTATCTCCCTGAAATTATTGTATTCCCTGGAGTAAATTACAAGATTATTTGTATTGATGTACATGCATTTCACAGACGTGAAAAACTCATCATTTTCATTACTAGGTATACCTGATAACAGCATACGCAGTTATCTAAAGTGAATATTACAAACTACTTGTCAGCTACTGACTCCAGTCAATTTGTAATATGAGCAGGTGGTTCAACCCGTAATGTTCACAGGCGATAACGGCAATCAATTGTTGAAAAACACCAGTCAAAAACAAGATAATAAGCCAAAAAGTAATACTAATTTTGTATTTCATGAAACATCACATTTCATTATTTAGTTTATTCGAAACCTTAAACAGTCATTACAAATGGCAGTTAAGTATACATTCATGAAAATCACTACACCTACATACAAATAACTTGGTCAAAATATGTGCATAAAAGTACATACAAATATTCTTGGAACATTTCATTAGTCACAGAAAAGAATATTATAGATAGCATTATGGAAATTCTTCAGTTTATCGCCATTTCCACAAGATGTAAATTAAGTTTAAGGGTTCCGCCGTATTTCCTGACCACCACAAGTTACATCCCCAGTCCGGAGTCTGAATTCTAATAAAATCATTCCAGCAATTCCGTACAAAGTTGAGCAAAGGAAGCCAATGAACTGAAACAAAGACAAACAACAAGGGTCGTTATCTTTACAAGAGGATATGTGGTTATACCACTTTTTATCTACTAACTGGTAAAAAATATCGTTTATAGCCATAGACAAAATTGTTTAGACATACCAGGGAGCAATATCGCCTTGCAAAATAGCTTGCACAACCAACGCAAACGATGTGATTAGTAGAGATGAGGTATTGAATCGATTCTCCCAGAAGGAACAGAGCAGCCAATAGATGGAACACGACATCCTGGAATATAATGAGAAAATATATCAAAAGAGCAACTTTTTTAAATTAGAATAAGTTAATTAATTAATTAACCCATTTTGTAATCTTGTGGAAACTTACACAACACATGACAAACCCCCAATTGCTTTGGATGCAACTGAGCATCAACAGAATATGATAGTTAACGGAAATGATGAAGCAAGTGCAAACAACCGACAGGTACATTTCATCCCGAACACGAGGGTGGTACACAGAAAACGTCACAATGATATTGATTAGTCCCAGAACCTGTTAGAAAGGAAATCAAAAAGGATTATTAGTGACAAATAACTTAACTAGGTACAGTTTAATGATGATCTTGGAATGCCAAACGGTATATAGCGACCTACCAAAGCCATAAATTGGAGTCGGAATCGCTTCTCCGCCAACATGCTCAGGTCTAACCAAGGCATCGTTAAAATTCCAAGTAAAAGACTCAACACGCTCAAATAAAAATTCTAGTTCCAAGTTCAAAACACCGTTAGAAAATCAAAGGGCGCTTATCAGAACCTTTTACGATTACAAAAAATGGATCCCAATTCCACCAACGGAAATGTCACACTTTCCTCAAACAGACAAGACGACGAACAAGAGGACGATTTGGAGGGGATCTGCCTGCGCTAAACTCCGCTAAGCTTCTACAAATTGATTATCCTTTTTTCTCAATGTCGTCGTTAATCTTAATACAAAATTTTTGCATGGATTTTTATGCTAATTAAATGACCGTTAAAATAGACATTGATAGGGAGCAGTTTGTATTTATTTGCAAGATTTTAAGGTTCGAGAAGAAGGGAAAAAGGAGTTATGGCATGTCAAAAGGTTTTAACGCGTTGATTTGCGTATAAACTGTGTACACAGAAAATTTTTAAGGGGATGAGCTGGAGACCCTGCAGTGTCACTCTTCATTACTGTTACTACTACTGTTAGCAGTAGTTTGAGGTACTTGTGTAGACTTTAATGATTTCATCGTCTTTAAATTTCGCCTTCGTCTAGTTTGCAAAAATCTTCGTCTGTATTTCTGTTTCAGGGACTGTGTCATTCGACTCCATCTTTCTCCACATTCCTTTGCCCTTTTGCATACATTTCCTCCCTTTTTCTTTGGAAATTATAATATACAGATAGATCATATACAAATGCAATGAGAGATAATGTGTAGTTAAATTTAATTATGTCGATGCTAAGTTATATACCTTCCAATGGTCCATGAAATAAATTATGAACGGATTAGGAACTTTATTGTGGTTCCGTCTCAAAACCTTGGGGTCCGGTTTCGTATTTTGCGAACTAACATTTCCACGAGGTTCAACTATCTGTTGGCAGTTACTTTCCGAAGTTGATGAAACTTGTTCATTTAATGTTAACGATGGATTACTGCAAATTCTCGCTTTCTTGTTACGAATGTCATGGGTCATTTTGTCAAGATTTAATTTTCTTTTTCGCATCATGTCTTCGTGTGATGGGCAATTAGGTAAGGTCAGAATGATTACGCTTATGTTATCTCCACTGCCCTGTTTGGAAAGTTAGTTATCATTAGTTGTGATTTTGTAAAATTGGTTCATTTACATTTAGTTTTAATTTTTTTAAAAAGAAAATCCTTGTACCTTTTCAAGACAATGATCTACAACATTATTGCATACCGTCTTGAGATTCTTAGTTTTCGCCATTTGCGTTCGTATGTAGGCTACCAATTCATAATTTGACATGACATCAAACACGCCGTCGCAAGCTAGAATTATGAAATGGTCAGTTTGATTATTTCTTTCAATAACGGTTATATCCGGTTGAGGAGTAACCATTTGATCACATTGCCCCTTATTGGTATTCTTTTTATAATCAAAATCTCCCAAGGCTCGAGATAAAGCTAATCCTCCGTTCACCCTATCAATATACGAATGCGTTGTTAGATCTGTTTATACACTCTTTCAAATTAAATTAGGAAGATTCCTTAAAATTTTAAAATAAGTTAACCTCTTTCTCTTAACCTTTCCACCAGCAGCTTCTATTCGTTTTTTCTCAGGCTTTGAGGTAGGCTTATGGTCTTTTGTAGCGAAAAATACCTTTTCTTGGCGACAAAGAATTGCTCGAGAATCACCGCAATTGGCAAAATAAAAGTGGGAATCCGTTATGAGTACACATACTGCTGTGGTGCCACTGTTGTCATCAATCTTTTTACTTTTGCGCATGGTATTATCAAGATTAAGAAAGCTTGCAGCAATTCCATCTTTAATGACCTGTTGCCTGTCCACCGGATTATTATTTGAATTTTGTTCTTGTGCATTTTGGGAATCATCAGTAGCTTCATTTCTTTGGGGAATGTTTTTCAAAATTCGCTGGAGTAGATTCTTGGATGTGTAGGTGGAAACCTTTTCACCGCCATGACCGTCATATACTCCTGCAAAAGCCCAGTCATTCATTTCGCCTGGCAAAGTCAAGGAAACTCGGTGGGAATCCTCCATTGTTGTTCTCCAGCCCTGCATGGAAGCCACTGCGTAACGTAAGCCGTTATGTTCTCCGCCAGCATTCTTCTTTTTGATAATTGGTCTCTCTCGTCTTCGCTTCCCCATGATAATCGTGGTAATTTATTGTGGGCTTGTTACTTGATCCCTACGCATTGATTTAAAATAGTTTGTTGCTGGTTTTTTTGATAATTATGATGCTAACTGAGATTCCCTGCTCATGTCTCCCCAAAAAATGTTGTGATGAGACAAAGAGGCAATGACTCCAGTTATTTATGTAAATTACCAAGTATCAATAGATACCTAACAGAAAGAAGCAGACTGGGCGTATGGGAAAAAAACGAAGGACTATTTTTTACTAGATTCCATTGTACTGTTTTTTAGTTAGTTGTTAGTAGGGCATCATTCATATTTACGTTTGTAATTACTTACAAGAATTCATCAACGATTATAAATGATCTCGGAATTTACTTTTACAGCAAGAATGATGCTTAATATGCAATTTGCTGGGGCATGGCTATTTACATTTGCATTTACAGTAATTCCAGCCAATCCAGTTATTTCGACATTATTCTAACAAAAATAATCCAATGTTAAAAGCATTAATTAGTCACTCAAATTAACATGTTTAAAATGCAATAAAAAAGAAAAATGTATAAAACCATTATATTCATTTGTATTTTGTTGAATTATGCATATTTATTCTTTTGGAACTTTTCAGCACACCTTTTGGAATAGTACTTGTAAATTGTAATTAGTAATTACACAAACGATGGAAGGTGTGTGTGTCATATAGTACATAGTTATAGTCCTAGTAAGTCTGCAAATGAATAACAAATGAATTCGTGACTTACATTACACGCTATGAGGTCATTGAAATTCTCTCTTCTAAAATTAATATGGAATAGGTTTTTGTTTTTACAGCACCCCATGGAAAGTTTTATGGATTTAGAAGAGATAAAAATGCTGTTTTATTAGCGTACAAAAAGTTTATTTACTTAAGATGCCAGATGAATTTTAGTAAATGTCTATGTGTAATTTGTATTTAGTAATTCTGTACAAGACGAATGAAAAAGGTATAACGGATTTTGCACTTATGCTCGAATTATGAAGATTACTCGAAGTAAGAGCTCAATAAAATGACTGTGACATGAACATTATGAGTACATAGTTCATTTAGGATGATGACTATGATGACATCATCATCACGGAACATTATTTGGCAATGACATTGAAGATGCTGATGAAGATGAAATCATACCTGTTTAAAGTCTTGAAGAAATCAAGACTAAGCCTTGAAATAAAAATGATTATACCTTCTTCTCTGACTATGTTTCTCTTGTACCCAATCACATCATACATAGTTTCGATGTAACGTTCTACTGGTACACATTATAAGTCCGTTTTCAGCATAATATGTAATTAAGGACTTGACTATGCATTCAACCGTCCTTGATCTTCCATTTTTGGTTTTCATAGTACAACATCCAACATACAAAACAAACATCTACATTCTGCAAGCAAGTATGTAATACCTTTGTGCAGCGCAACGAGCAGATTTAGCACCTAATGCTAAATGAAAGGTAAAACATGGGCAAGAAGAAAATGAAGATGAAACAAAATTCCTTTGAGAAAACTATAGCTATGTAAAAAACTGGACGGAAGGACAAGGATAATATGCCAATGAAATAAACCAAGAGATTGGAGGATAAGTAAAGAATCCCCGCGGCTACCTATAACCATCTCTGTGCTTTGATCATGATGGGATAATACGAGTTTTCTATTCTGAATATTATTCTGAAATGCAATGATAACTTCCAACAGCACAGAGTCTAAGCCCAATGTATTTTCTACATCGCTGTCTGCTGCTGGAAGTACTGGATTACTTCACTGATTTTGTTTACTGCATCTCGTCGTCACCGTCATCTTCACTCACTCTGACTCATTCATACAAACTACAATGCAAGCGTTTATCATATCCGAGTTGAGAGATGACGTAACGCTTTTTATCACCAGGATGACCCTGGACATTATTATACGGCTGAGATTACTGCATGCAGCAAGCAGCATCTTAACTGCAATGAACAAAAATGCTACAATGCTAACTTTATTTCCTAGCAAGATTTGTGTATTTAGACACATAGTCGAGTGGAATGAGTCAGGGAATATTACTAGGCAAAGTTGTTTTGCGAATTGCAGTATAAAGGTACTACTACTGCTATAGAGTCATTTTCTACACAAAACGCTGTCATATTTATTTACATAAACTATAGTCACATTAATGTTTTTTTCTGGGCTTGTTGTATTGTATGTGTGATCATTTTTAAGCAGACGGTGCGCCTACATACTAAAGCAAATAAGACTGCCACACACCACGGTTGATGGTCACTGTCTGTTAATTTTGCATGGATACTGGCTTGCCACAAACATTCTAACGACCGGAGATTGGTTGTCTCGTCGGTATCTCTTGTTGAAGTGGCATTGCAGATTACACGTGTGCATTGTTTTATGCATGTAGTAAAAATAGTTTACAAATATTGCCATTCATTATTATTAGTACAGAAATTATCTGAGAGGTATTTGTTGTAAACACTTGTCATTTCTGTCAGTTTGCTTTTAAGAGCGACAACGGCAAGAAGCTAGCCAAAACTACGGTAAAATCTAAGGTGGTCATTGACAGCTATAAAGGAATTACCGACGCGTTTGCTATAAGTGCCAAAAAATAATACATAAGCATTTTTAAATAGATTTTCACTGTTTTTAAAGTTAACTATTTACTGTTGCAACAATGGGTGTACAAACCAAGGTCGAACTGAGGCTTGCAGCCAAGTACGTAAAATTAAAAAGCTCTCATATTAGCATCATAGTCGTGTATTACTATAAAAGTCAAATTTCTGGTTTATTTAGTCAGGTTTGAAATTATAATCTATAAAACGTTATTATTTTTGTTAGAAATCTCATTAACCGGGATTCTACGTCCAAATCGGATCCGTTTTGTGTGATCCATCTGAAGCAGCCACACACGAATGAGTTTGTAGAAATTGGTCGTACTGAACATATTACCGACAATCTCAATCCAAAATGGAATATGAAGCTTGCTTTGGACTACAGATTTGAAGAAAAACAGGTTTGCATATTTTTCATTTATACATCTATAAAAATACGGGTAACGAATTCATGTTTGGAATAGTGGATGCGTTCATTTTACAAAATTATGAAAAACGCCTTCATTTCTTTTAGGAACTTAAATTTACTGTTTACGACTGGGATGGCGAAAAAATGGATCTGGCTGCACATGACTATTTGGGCAGCGTAGTGACAAGTTTGGGGGAAATTGTTTCCGCAAAGTTTAGCAAGGTAAGCATAATAAAAGCATCAAAAGCTTGAAATCGATGCATCCCATTCGAATTATCATTTTCATATGTATATAATATGCTAATACATACTTTTTAATTGCTTAGTTTGAAAAGACTCTCGAACTTCCGAAAAAGTTGGCAGGGAAGAATAACACCTCTGCTCTAGTTATTTACTCTGAAGAGCTTGGCCCTAGCCAGGATACGTATCAACTTACAGTGAACGGTCGAGGCTTGGATAAAAAGGACTTTCTGGGGAAAAGCGACCCCTTTTTGATTGTTTCCAAACAGGTTGATGACAATGAGTGGACCCAAGTGTTTATTACAGAGGTTATCAAGAAAACCTTGGATCCTGATTGGCGACAAATTACAGGAGATATTTCTACACTCACCGGAAAGAACCCAAACCGCAAGCTTCTCTTCCAAGTTTATGACCATGACAAGGATGAGAAACACGATTTGATTGGGCAGTTTGAGACGACTTTTCAAGAATTGAAAAATGGTAAGTACTTTATGACAAAAGACAGCTAAAATAATGATTGATGAATCATCAATGATGATGATGTAACTGATTTGATAAATATGGCTTGAAAAATTATTAAAAATTTGGTTCAAAATTTTTGCAGCGACCAAGCCGGCCGGTTTCCCATTGATTAACCCCAAGAAGAAGGAGAAAAAGAAGGGATATGAAAATTCAGGCATTCTGAACCTTGTTTCACTTCAAGTTACCGAGCGAAATTTTACATTTGTCGATTATCTGCAGAGTGGAATTCAACTTCATTTCACGGTAGCAGTCGACTTCACTGCAAGCAATAAAAATCCAAGAGATCCAGCCAGCCTTCACAGTATCTTACCAAATCAAGACAATCAATATACAATGGCAATTAAGGCAGTGGGTGAGTCATCCATTTTTTGTTCCGCGGCTTCAATTTTTACAGTGCAGTGGAATAAATTCTGAAAGAAGATTTATGATTATAAGGGGATATGCATATATAACGATGTAGTTCAGTTTAGTTAACTAATAAATAAATAATAATACCAATTCCATTTTGACAGGTGGAATCACAGAATGCTCTCAACACTGTCCGATTGAGCGGTCCAACTTACTTTGCGCCAGTTATTAATCACGTTGCTAAATTCGCTACCACATATAAAGATGGTAGCAATTACTTTGTTTTACTGATTATAACCGACGGCATGATTTGTGGTAAGTTTTCATGAAAAGTTGCTTTTCTGCAGCAAGTAATCATTTCATTTTCATACCTAAATTAGTAAATCGCATTTCGTATTACTAGACTTGGAGGCTACAAAGGAAGCCATTATTGCGGCTTCAACTCTTCCATTGTCCATTATTATCGTCGGGGTTGGAGATGAGGATTTCTCCTCAATGGAATTTCTGGATGCTGATAAGCGCGTACTTAAGAGTGCTACTGGGGTAGCTGCTGCAAGAGATATTGTACAGTTTGTTGGTAAGGCTAATACTAATGTTGTTAGTTACATCAGATACGTGGGCAGTAAGACAAACAATCATTAATTCTTATTGTTTCTAGCATTGCGCGATTTCTTGGGTAAACATGGAGAAAATCACGCCGCAGCCAGGGAAGGTCTGGCAAAGGCCGGTCTCTTCCATTGTCCATTATTATCGTCGGGGTTGGAGATGAGGATTTCTCCTCAATGGAATTTCTGGATGCTGATAAGCGCGTACTTAAGAGTGCTACTGGCGTAGCTGCTGCAAGAGATATTGTACAGTTTGTTGGTAAGTCTAATATGGCTTGTTTGAAATCTAATCATACATGTATTTACAATAAGCCAAAAAGCTATCATGTATAATAAATTTCGTTTTTAGCATTGCGCGATTTCTTGGGTAAACATGGAGAAAATCACGCCGCAGCTAGGGAAGGTCTGGCAAAGGCTGTGTTGGCGGAAGTGCCAACACAGTTCATGCAGTTCATGTCTACTAAACAGATCACACCTTTGTAAACTGGGACTTGCGGTATGCGGTTGTGAATCATTGCCTCCGGCAAACACTAATCAATCAGTTTCATTCATAATTTACATTCATCTACTGTATATTTACCAATATGAGACTTTAGTATAATACCGGCCTTTTGTAAGTTCATCAGTATTGTGTTACTGAATATATGTAGCTATTATTATTATTAATTGACCTTAAAATTGTATTGTTAAAAGCCATTGCAAAGCCACATATTATATAAATGCATAAAACTCAGATCTGGATTATTAGCCAAAGAAAGCATGTAGGATTTTAAATCAAAGTGCCAATGAAAAACATTTCATGTATTTTTTAATCTGACGAAAATTGCATAATACGTAGTTAGATTTATTTTCTACTTTCACTGCTTTTCAACAAAACTGACAATTATTGTTACCTGCAGACTGACATTAGACTGGGCGACTGACTCAACACTCACGTTGGGTTTCTATACATTCATAAATACAGTGGTGCCTTTAATGTACTTTTAAGTTAAGTATATTTTCTATTTAAATAATTCATTCGCTTATGAGTATTACATACAATATCTGAAGCAAGCAAGCTATTATTTTATATATTGGGCTTTAATATGAAATTGACATTGTAATTTGTAAATAAAAATTACCGTGATTTGGAAAACTCAATCTTTTCTTGTTTCCTTCAACGGAAGCATAAATAGCACAATTTCATCTCGCAGAGTTTAATAATAACCGACATACTAAGAAAAAGTATTTTTATCATGTACAACGTATTGCTCGTGACGCAAGTGACATTACACTACACCACGTAAAGGTTCGGCTCTGTGCATACTATCAACTACGTAGCAAACCACGTTTTTTGCTGAACAGAAAACTGTTTCCAGGATTCCAGAAGAAAGGAAAGTAGAATGTAGTAAGTAATGATGGAAATAGCGTTGCAATATAGATAGACTGATACGAAAGGTCTAGAAAACTCGGAGGTTCATTCAACTAACAGAAGTACTTTCACACCAAATCTTTCGGGACAACTTCGTCATTTTGCTCGGAAAAGTATTCCGTAGACATGTTGTATACAATAATTCAATGGAACTAGCTTTCAGAGATTGCGTTACAAATAGTAGTACAGCATCAAGATGTAGGTTTGTAATGTAGTTCCATACAGGAAATTTGTTACATATGACCGGATGTGGTTTTATGAGCTTCGTGTTAAATCACCATCAAGTTTTTCACGTTTACATTTGCTTGTTTTCCAATAATATTTTGTTGATCATTTCTCTGACAGGCTAGGCATATTGTCGGATGTACGAATGACTTAACGAGATTCCATTGTGAGATAAGAAATATCTTGATTTCAATATTCAAAGTATGTAATATCATTATGAAAGTGCATACGTTCAGATATTTCTTTATGGTGAATGGTGTGGTTAAGTTGGTCGTTTCAATATGCACACCTGTTGAAAAGACAAGAAATTGAATTTTGTCTTCAGTAAACTGGTAGTTTGAAAACTTCTATCTGAAATCTACATTAGTGTTCCGTCTTTGTTCAAGGAAAATTTCCACCAGTTCAATTTTGCGCTCAGCCTTTTGTGCCATTCATATGAAACTGTGAGTACACAAAATTTCTCAATATAGTTTTTACATTAATTAATAAACTAGCAGTAATTAAATTAGTTAAGACAGGGTGCAGTCTGTAATAATTCAATTGCATAAACATTTGTATGAACTTGAAATATGCCCACGTTTGTAGACACTATGATTGCATAACTATATTAATTATATGATAATGTATGTACCTACATACTTTGTTCGTGATAC
>JAHZMV010004424.1:0-12772 GCA_027743765.1 Coecobrya sp. COE2 | reverse complement strand
TTTTCTGCAATTTTTTCTTGTTGATTGCAAGAAAAGCTTGCAATCAACAACAAAGAAATTTGAATTAACAATATCACTAACTAAAGTTGCAGGAACAAATTGTTTTCAATTAATCATCATTTTATAAAAAAGAAAGTACATATTTATGTATGTGCACACAATATTATTATGCAATCGAGTTTACTAGCTGCGTTGCTTTCAAGCTTTCACCGTTCTTGTAACTAACCTTGTTTATGCATTGTGTATTACCTATGTGAACCTCTTTGCAAACAGTATCATACAATACAAGCGGCTGTTTCCTGGATCGGATGGAATCTTCTTGAAAGACGCTTTATTCTTTGTTGCTAAATTTTTCCTAAACATGCACGCGGCGATTTCCTTCAGGGTTATTTAGCTGGGCTGGCATTAGAATCATTATTGACTTTATATTGTCGTTTCCGCCCTGTGAAGTTTCTGGGTGGATCTGTACTCCGCCTGTGATCATGATAATTCAGTTTATAGCGTTTTCATTAAAAGTTTCACCGCTGTGCGGTGAGGTGAAAACAGTCATTTTCTTACGAGTACCACACAAGCCGACCCAAGAACTCTCTGATGAAGGTATCTAAAGTTCAGCGACGTGTATTTAACTATAACAACGTTAGGTCACCCTAATAAACGTGGTGTAAGGTAAAGGCGGAGCTGTAGAGTTTAACTGAAAGTGACACACCTTCGTATTTTGATTTCCGTATGAATAAGTCATTTGTCATTCATCTCTTGGAGGTACATATTATATTAAATCCCTGATTCATCCAGTCTGGAGTCTATCTGTAAAGGGATTGCGAACATTGTAATTTAGATGGTTTCAAACAAGGTAAGGAGTACTTTGAAAATAGTCCTCAATGAAGTGAAGTGGGAATGTGTTGCGTTATGATTGAGTATCAGGGGTACTCACAGACAGTATACCTGCGTAATATTTAATCTTCGAGACTGACAAGAAAAAAATCAAAAACCTTTTTATTTTTACATATATGTAATACAAAATAAATGTTATTTTATGTGTATCGTTTAGAAAATGGATAGTCTGGACAAAGAATGCAACGAACTGAAGCACGCATACGACTCATGCTTCAATGTATGGTTCACAGGAAAGTTTCTCAAAGGTGCTTCGAAGGAATCATGCCCTTGCGAAGCCATGTTGAAAACTTACTCAGAGTGTGTTCAAGTAAGTAAACCCATGAACTAAAATAAAGCATAATGCAAAATCCCATGCAAAATCTTCATCTCATTCATTGGCTGCTATAATATTGGAAAAATGTAAAAGTAAAAATATACTTTTTCTTTCACCATGTTCACTTTCTCAAACATGCAACATCTCTTATATTTATGGTAGGTTAGTTTTGCTTGTGTATGTGATTTCTTTTTGGCATTCCACAAGCCAACATGGTACGTCTGACTGACTGACATCTGCTGTTGCGTTTCATATTGTTTGTGGTAAGGAGTATTGATACGTTAAGCTGTGGTTTGTTGTGTTACAGTATTTCTTCATTGGATTGGCTGCAGAAATTTTGGTGCTGCTGGTTATAAGTAGTATGTACACTGTACACAACGTCATCATCATCGTTAATCGTCACATCAACTTTGCTACATACTATAAGCGCAGTATATATTATGTACTTTGCAGAATAGAATTCATGTGATCTCCTCTACTATGATTCCTAGATACACAGAAAATGCAACCTCCTCTGCTGTATACCACCTTCAGCACAAGGGAGAATGCCGTTCTTATTCGCAATGAGTTGGTGCAGGTTGCTGGTTTGATAGTGAGGGAATATGAGAAACTGGTTTTTGCATTGTTTATTCTTATTGGTGTTTGCGAATTTCTGCAACATGGTGAGTTCCCTTATAAACACGGAGCAGCCGTACACCAGAAACCAGTAGGAGACGCATGAATATTATGACTACCCAGTTGTACTCCATACTCCATGAGCATACTTTTTTGCAAGTTTTGAAAGGCATCCTTGCTGTAAGCAAGGCGCAGATTCATTTTGCTTCAACTGCATGCTATATTTTGCTTTGGATTTGTACGTAGCTTTCATGTAGATGCATTCATCACGTAGGCTTACCATTAGTGCCGCCATATTAGTATAATCTAATTAAAAGATTTCTCCAGAGAAATTTCCTTTAAAATGAGATTAAATAATGTCGTATGGTTGTATGTATATTCCTTTGAATACTTCCAGAGGTTATTGGTGGTCACAGAGTACAAAATAATTTTTAAATACATATCTATGAACGAATGAGTTTATTTTCTTTGTGTTTGCAATAATGCACAAAAAAATATTTTTGAATTATAGTGATGTTTTATCTTGCTGAAGTACACGAAAATAGCTTGGGATGTATCATATCTTTATTTTAATTGCTGGTTTTACTTTTAAAATTATTATTTTTTATCCGGATTACCTGTCCTAACGATTTCCGTTGAATCCAAGCTTTCACGACAAACTTTCACTTGAGGAATAAAATAATTTTTAATGTAATCTACAGCATAGCACCAGGCCACGGAATAATTTTTAACTTTTCAGCAAATGCAAAATATAAAAATGCACTACTATCTGATAATAAATAGAATAGAATCAGGGATAGTGAGATTTTAACTGAGCGAGATAATTAAAAGGATGTTGGGAATATTTAAAGTACGAAAAAGTCTCTTTTAAAGCAGTAGATTTTAGCGAACATTTTGGTTTTTATTGTTAATAACCTAAAATTTAAATACATAATAGAATATCACAAAGTTAATCTGGGGCGGTATGAAACATTATTGTTGTGGTGTTACTATTTCTTGTATATAATGTGACCCTTTTATTATTGAAAAAAATACAAGATTTGGTTACTGTAAAACATACTTTGTTCTCTATTATTAGGAATTTGCATGAAATAAAATGGGTTGTTCAATACATTAGTACAATATCGCACGCTAATGTTTACTACAATTGTACCATCCCCAATATGGATTCCATAATGTAGCGTCTGCAAAGCAAATTGTCCCATAGTTAGTAGTTTATTATTGCCCTAGCATGTATGATGAGCATTCATTAAAATTACAAACCTAAAAGCTTTGATGCGGTTTTGTAACAAACTGGTAATTTTCACAAAACTTTCTCTTGATAAAATTTCCCTAATTATAAATCCACAAACTGTAATGGTGATTGATTATCTACGCTGTAGTAAAATTTCCAAGATCCATCCCCAATATGGATTCCATAATGTAGCGTCTGCAAAGCAAATTGTCCCATAGTTAGTAGTTTATTATTGCCCTAGCATTCATTAAAATTACATACCTAAAAGCTTTGTTGCGGTTTTGTAACAAACTGGTAATTTTCACAAAACTTTTTCTTGATAAAATTTCCCTAATTATAAATCCACAAACTGTAATGGTGATTGATTATCTACGCTGTAGTAAAATTTCCAAGAAATAGGAATAATTCATTTAAATAGCTGCAGAACTGTATACAAGTCCACAAAATTGTTCATTTGTTATATAGCTTCTTAGTTGTTTAAAAAATCTTCTTGGTCAAATGATGATGGAACTTTGGAATAGATAGCAGCAACTTTTAGTGTAATCTCATGTTATGTGTTATTTATTCCAGAATGCAATGAAAATGAGAAAGATGGACCCATCAGATTACTTTTCAAATTGGAAGGAGGATTCGGGGAAGAAGTTTTGAAGTCAACCGGCTTATCAAGAGTCATGGTGCATTAATTAGACCGATCGTAATTATAGAATTAAATTTTCTTTCGAAAATATAAAAATGTATTGATGATATGAATTTTGTAACTCTAGAAAATCATTGTACATAACAAATTGAATTCCCAACCTTCAAATTATGTTTAAAAATTCATAATATTTTATAAATTAAATTCTTTTCTAATATTGGAAAATAATGTAGAGATAAATGATTAATATGATTAGGATTAGCTTTAATTCTCATGGCACATTTCTAGTATACGCATTACTTTATTTTGCTTCTTTACTGCAGACCACTTTAAAACCCAAAGCATTGGAAAATTAAACAATAACCTCCCACAGTTATAATAGGGAAGCTTTACTCAAATTAATTTGAATCATGACTTGGCTGACTTTATAATCCGGAAGGGACTGATTTTAGTTCCAATTAGTCTCTGAAAATCGAAGTGAGAAGTGGGCAAGTCCATTAAAATAACAGCAAACCACAACAATATCACGCATATCTGCTTACATAACTTGTCATGTATTCCTTTACTGTAATTCTGAGATTATATTGTATAATTACAAAATATCCAGAAGATTTATCAATTTATCCTTTACATAGCCTAAAGATTGGTTACATGACCGCAATGATAGATATAATATTAGTAAATGATCTAATCTACGAAACTAGAAAGTATAACTGGATGTTCACGTGAAACAAATAAAAACGAACATTTCAATTTGAAATATGTAGGAGAAAACACGATAATGTTTTCAGCTCCGTGTGGGGTTGATAAACTAATTACGTTCATCAAGTCTTCGATTATTTGAATGAATTTCTGCGGGATATATTCAAAGACATGAGCAACTATTTCCTTGTTAAATTCATGAATATCCTTCCACGCCAGTTGCCAGTTAGGGAACTACTTTAGATTCCATTCGGACCAGCGCAGCCATTTGGCTTATATGCAGGATGTGGAACTTCTCAAGTTTCCCCAATCAAACTAAAGTTTTGATTGGGATTCCCAACTTGGGAATGTATTGATAACAGAGAGAACAGTGACTGATTGGATTGGAATACCTTTACTACATTCCATTCCATATAGAGTATATTCACCCCTTTGCAAAGGAATTTTGCTTAAAATATTTTAACAGTCCATACCAAATAACGATGTCGTTAGTTTTGTTGTTTATCAAAAGAGGGAAGGATCAATATTTATCGACAAAGAGAAATGAATTTGAACGATACTTTAAATACAGTGAAAATATAAAAAGTAAGTGGTTTATGCTGGGTAAACTAATCGCATGTTAAACAATCATCGTATAGTTTCCGGAAAACCTTCCAGGCTGTTTAATTTCATTTTCAAATGTGATAACATGACAAACAATTATTCATAGGTGTGTGTAACACAAATCGTTGAAAAATTTAATTGGTCGATGTTGTACGCTACATTGACATAAGAGAGAGTTGTCATAAGAGGACAAGGGAATTTTCTGCTCCCAGAAAGAACCTTGTCTTTTAGGGAAATAAATTTTAGAGATACAAGGGATGCCCCTTCGCACTTCATAATGTTGACAAAAATTTCTGTGCCGTTGTTTTTCAAAATGGACAAGGATCTCGGAATAAACAGCACTCTCAATAATTAACAAGCTCCTCTTGCCAATTATTATTACTGGGATCTCACGGGTGTCATTAAATAATGGTATTTAATTCAGTAATGTCGCATCATGCATGATAGACAGTAGAGACAGCAACATCAACCGACGACTTGATTTAAAACTCAAGTCAAAGCTAAACCCAAAGGGAGCTTGTACTTGTACAAATAATATTTGTCAAATATGACATTGGTCTAGTTATTAAAATATGTGCAAAATATGACATAGCGTTTACTGATTCAATTACTGTGAGCAAAATAGTAATTTTTCATAACAGTAGCTTTATGGTAACAAAATGACTTCCCAGGAAAGTAGCACCTTTCTCTTCTGACCAGATTAAATGTGCAAATTGCAGATATTATATTTTATTAAGTTATGTACATTTTGTGCAGATAATCCTACATAATAGAAATCTAATTAATCATTTAACACGGATAAAATCCACTATCACTAATAGAGCATAATTTTATCAGATTTTGTATAGAAACCAAGCTACAGAGATAATATAAGTAATTAGCTTAAATAGATCACAGGAACAATGTTGTATTATTTACAAGTGCATTTTCTACAATCACAATTTACAGTAAACTCAAAACCGGGTCGATGGTGCGTTTAAGGTCACATATTTTAAGGTAAATTACAGATTATAAAGATAATTGGCTCTAATCAGCTTACAGCCTTGCATATTTAAATGTTGTTTTAAGTATGTACATGCAATCATGTAACATGATTGAATGTACATTGGTTGAATTGGGGAAATATAGAAGAGGATAGAGATACATACATAGTTGATCAAAGGCGAGTTTACAAATAAGGCAAGAATACATGTTAATGTTAATGCTCATATTTAGGTCATGAAACGGAACAGACTTTGATATAATTTTACATTGGATTGTTAACGTTGTAAAAATTTTAAATTACTTCTGTTGAAGAGAGAAGTAATCTGTTTATCAAATTATGTATAGGTAAATTTTCATATTATACAGAAATCCTTCCATTAAAGGCAATTGACATTTTGGGGAAAATGCTCATTACTCTGATGATGGCAGGTTCTGAAGAACAGCTAATGCTGCTCCCAGCGCAGCATCACCTCCTTTCCCGAACGTTGTCTCGACTTTATAGATGTTTTCAAATTCTTGTTGCAATGTTGGGTTTCTGGAGAGTGCCGACCCACTTCCGATGACAGACTTTATTCCAGCTTTAGTCAGCATACTGCTGGGCATCATTCTAGATCAGGAAGAAAGTTTGGTGAAAGCCAAGTTTATATGAATTGGCCAAAGGAAATGCAAAACAACCTTATACTTATGTGTGTTTGACGAACCTATGAAGATTTTCAATCACGCCTCTGCACAAGGAACGAAATACTTGTCCCAGAGAAATTTTTCCCAGATCAATATTCAAAACAGATGCATTTTGTTCAGGAGCATGTCGCTCACCATAAATAGTAGGAATGATTTCCAGAGATGACGCGGTGGTGTCTGCGTTTGAAGAAGCTGCAATTACCTTTTCCCATATTTTTGCTATAATAAATGTGATAAAATATCCTTTGTTAAAAATTACTTTCAAAAATATTTTACTGGTAGCTTTTTATATATTTGATATGATAATTCTGCTCAATACATTGTGGAACATTGCAGCCCAAACCAACAGCCCATTGTTGCAGCATACTAACAAAAGCTGCGAGACAATTTCCACCAGTCATGGCAGCTGCGACAGCCAAATATTTTCCATTGAAATAGGGATAATATTCAACATGACATTCTATTGGTTCGCTATCGTCGGACTGAGCGTCATCTAGCTGTTGATCATCCGCCGCATCTTTTGCACTTCTCGGACGAAATCCTTCAGGCATAACGAACGCCAGTTGAGCAGACGTCGAAATGTTCAGAATGGCTTGATCGGGTCTTGTGAGTGTTAAGGGAAAGTAGATTACGTATACGTGATCATTTTTTTGATGGTGATAAACAAACAAATCCAATAAAGGGTCTGAATTTGTCGTATGTATTTGTATTCATTAAAACATATCATGTCAAACTAGCATTGTTTGTACTAAACCTGAATCGTAGCAGCCCTATCAAATTTCTCAATCTTTTCTGGCTTATTTCTTGCCATCCAAAAGAGCGTTGGACAACCATAACCAGTGCAAACCATCAAGTGAGAGTCCGGTGTTGGTAGACTGGCCAAAAAATCCTTTGTACATCTGCTGTCCTGCAGAAAATACGTTTTGCACATAAAACATTCATATTTTTTAATCTACTGAAAGGTGAACCGGCTAATATTATATTCTACTATGTATACATTTTTATAGCTTTTTATTCTTTATGACTGATTGAATTGTGTTACTCGTATTTTGTACATACTTAAAGAACTGGCCACCTGGATAATATATTTTATTTCTTTACTCATTTGTCTTCAAACCAGATCAATCCAATAGTAGATAGTTTCATTAATACATACTTCCATTCCCGTTTACAAGATGGTTAAAGTGCAAAAAATGTATTCAGATAAACCAAGAATTTTACCTGCCATGTGTAGAGATTGGATGTAACTCGAGGCTCAATCTTATCCCCATTCCTTTCCCAACCTTCACCATGCTTCCAAAAAACGACACCATGCATCTGGCCACAAATGCCTGTACAACAGAATACCTGATTCCATAAACATGAACATTACTGCCACTTAACTATACATGTTACAACATGCATTAGTCTGCGTATTTACAGAGCATAAAGCTTGACAGCTGGAATATGTTTAATTAGAAATTAGACTATGTAATTGTCATTGTTTTGTTTTAGTTAACTTTCTTCCTTTTGCCAGTTTGAACATATTCTGCAAACTTGCCACACTTGTCTTTTATACAACATTTTGAATAAATCATTCATGAGACAGTGATAGGCAGTAAATAATAAATGAGGTAGGGCTCAGCGCATATGGGACAAGTCGATTCTCGAGATAATAAGTGTATGGACAAAATGCTCAGCATCTGGGAAATGGCAGATGATTGTGTTTTTTGCTTATAAAAATCCTCGGAGTAAGTATCATGGATGGACTTCAAGCATGTTATATGTGCAAAACAAAGTTTTATATTCCCCATTGGACTTGTAATCCTAACGTAGACTCATTTTGTTTTCCTGGTAAACTTTTTACATTATGTACCAGAGTCAAGAAGAGTGAATCACTTTGAGTGATACATAATATTATCATGATAAAAAAGTAGCAAGCAAGCAAAAATTGTTTGTTGAACTCATACCGATATAAACAACGCGTTTCAGTAGTTCGCGTGGCAGCCGTGTAATCACACTATGAACGGTTGAGCAGATCTTGGGCACATCTAAATGTTTTATAGAGTGAAAGGTCTTAATTACTTTTCTTTGTACGTACATATTTGTTATTGGATATGAGGATAGCTTTTTTAGTGAAAATACCTTGCTTGTTTCCTTCGGTCCCACATTCGCTTGGCACATTTGCTATCAACATGACATAATAAAAACATACTTTTTTAGAAACTTGTGGTAAAATGACGTTTGCCGATCTGTGCAATATATGCTTGACGAAATCACATTATATATGCATGGCTAAATGCCAAAAGCTATTTGACGAAAAGAATAAAACCCGAAAGTCCTCATTAATAAAATTAAACTACCTAAATGTATTTATATCAATGCACATGCTCTTCAAATTTTGTCCAAAAGAACCACAAAAATATTTGAAGGTTAATTAATATAGTGAGTATCAAAAAGCACAGGATTAGAGCATTTTCTATAACATTTTCATATTTACATACCTTGAGTATCTTTAGAGTGAATTGCAGCTATACTCTTTGTTGCGGTATCTACTAAGCATGCCTTAACGCTTGTAGTACCAATGTCAATTCCCAGCACGAACGTTGCATCTGGGTCGACGGTAATGGATGATGCTCGTGTTGTTTTCGGCTTTCCTGATGTCATTTTCTCTTATGATTTGTAGTCGTAGTCTATTATTGGTAGTATAAAATATGAAAATTAAGCGATAAGGTCCAACAGTATTACTATTGCGATTTTAATTTCAGTTTACTTTTCAATTGTGAGCAGTGTTTTTTTCACTGGCACATTTTTTGCTTCAGCTTTGCTTCCAACTAAAGAAATACGATGTGTACTACTAACTACACATACATGCGTGTGGGCACAAGTACTTTACCAGTAAGTAGCAGGTAAGTTGGGAATTCTTTCCAGAGAAAATAAGGTGAAAATGTGCTAACAAAACACTCAATTTATCACATTCAGTGATTGTTTCACGCACCTGTTACATAAACATATATAAATAAAATCAGTAAGAATGAATTGATTTGGACGTAAAACGGAATATCAAGAGAGATGCAAACCAACAAGTTAAATATTTCCTAGCTATAAAGTCGGAAATTAGGGGGTACATCTCTTTATCTCAGTTTGTCAAAAAATGATAGTATATGAACTCTACATAAGCAAAAAACTAAAGAGATGTTGCTCCTTTCCTTCCTACTTCACGTTTGATACTAGTCAATTTTATTAGAAGCACTTGAGACAACAGCTACACACTCGCACTCCATAATAATAATGCAGCTGAAACATGAAATGAAAACAGAACCATGTATACAAAACATGAGCACATTCAGCAGTGATCCATGCTCGAAATGCATTTCCACCTTTTTATAGTTTTATGTCTATGACCTAAATCTAGGAATGCCTTTTAAGCAAAAGCCGTGAAAAATGCTATTCCATGCTCTACGGCTGGGCTGCAGAGAAAGTGAGTGAGATCGGACCTTTTTCTGCCAAAATTAGCCTACAGCCCACAACTACCCTATAAGAGTTCCCTATTCTTCCTTACTCACTCAGTGCATACAATGATGCAGTAGGCTACGTGCCTTGCATCACATGAAACACTTTACCAAGTGCTTTCCAGTCTGCATTGTTTTTTTTGCTGCTGTAACGTTTCTAGCAGAGATCCTTAAAATCTACCACAGATTTTTGTTCCTTTTCATTTTCTCCAAAAGTAGAAGTAAGAACAATCTCACACAGTTTTTACCAGGGTACAGCAGATTAAGTTATATGTATGTTATAACTATGAAGGGGCAACCTGAACGCTTCTTTCTTCGTCTCTGCACCTGAACTGTGTTTAGTAGGTACGTATTATGTCTATCCATGCATACAGTATTGGCTACAAATATAATGAAATTACAATTTATTATGAAAAATACAAAGAAAAATAGCTTCCAGAACGTTTGAATACAGACTTTGTTTTATTCTATTTTTTAAACTTTCACAGTCACTTTAGGCGTCTACAAAATGCTAATTCTTCTTTCCTTCAATTTTCTCTGTGTAGTCGAAAATCTTTGTCTTTTCTGATTAGACATGTTCCACAGTTTCATAATACCATGTAAATGCAAAATGTGACAAGATGAAGTAAGGAGAGCTATGAACTCAACTGAATAATCTCCAGAAGCTTTGCTTACTGACTTTTTAATGGAAAGAAAGTGATGTGATGAAATGAGTAGATGGAAAATGAAAAGGCTGAAACTACGAGCTGATGAGACGAGGAATCGCCGTCAACGAATCTGTTATGTAAGACAGTCAACCAACCGCCAAGTTTTTATTTCAACCAAATGCACAGTAGTTAAAACACGGTGGTAGTATTATGTGTACTACTACGGAAAATTCTTTAACACTCATCTGGAACAGCCTAAAGTCAGCAAAAAAGAAACACTTTACTTCAAGGAAAAAGCTAATGCACATGTACAAAAGAACAGATTTCCCTTGCTTACAGAATCTCTGATATTTTTCTCTCTGGTTTCTATATTTTCCTGGTATTACCGAGCAGGAGAAACTCTAGTACAAACTGTTTCATTTACTGTTGTACCATGAATACTGCAGTGGCAGTGCTGCAGAAACAGCAGCAGACAGAGCAAAGAAAGGAAGATTTTTTTATGACGTATGTATCACTTCACTAAGCAATAATAGCATAAAAGTGCCAGGAAGCAACAAAGCTGAAGGCGACGTACTGGCGATGGACGGTCTTTTTTTGGGGCACGCTTACGAATTGATCTTCTGTTACAAAACACACATTGTAATGAAGGATGCACTTGTAAAATATTTTTTTCCCACTTCTGTTGTCGTTTTGATTATTATTTTTGTGTGGTAGTTACTTTACAATGAAAAAAATATGTCCACACTTATTTGCTTCCTCAAATCAGTTTGCTTTTGTATATAAATAATCCAGTTTGTGTATTACCATAATCCAGTTTAATTGTTTAATAACAAATACTTGGGTGGTTGCCGGGATGTGAATGATACCTGTATAATCAGATGAATAAATTTTTAAAGTGGATATCTATAGTGCATACTCCAAAACTGCTCCATAATGAAATATTACATAGGTGCCGGCCCACAGCTTATGGTTGTGCCACAAAGCTGAATGGTTTCACATATCAGTAGTATTATGATTGGGCTGAACAACAACTTGTATATGGTGGCTTTAATTTAATCGTTTTATTATTATTACTTTACATTAAATTATGTTCTCTGTATATTATGCTACATTATACTTATCTTTTTATAGCTACTATAATATTAACAAACGGGAATGACTTGAAAAGGTCTCGATAAATAATGATTTGCATTGTGTATTAAAAAGTCCTTTATATGAAGCACATTTTATATCTGTTTTTCGTATGCACATGTATGTTCCTGTATTTATGATGACAAACTATTAAAATATATACATAGCTACTTACAAACTCATGAAGTAGGCAAGTAAGGAAGTAAATGAAAATATCATGGATGTATGCTTGGCTGAAGCATAATGGGAAACGTGATAAGTCACATGCCTTTACAGCATAGAAGCTCTAAGTTAAACGCAAACGGTTATGCAGTTGGCTGTGTTTTAAGTTATTGATAAAATAAGTTAGGATGTGCATACACCAGTGTATCAGGTATGAGAAGAGAAAAAGTCCAGCCAAAAGATGAAAAGATCATCATTATGGCATGAGTGGAGTGGATTAGGCAGCGACGACAAGTATACTACTCATTTTGCATTTGAGAAAAAAATACTTTTATGTGTGAAAAAATGTAATGACACACTAATAATATTTACTCCTTTAAGTGCTATGCTGCCAACTGAACCTCATGAGAACCGCAAACAGTGAATATGTACATGCATATTTGGTGTTTATTCAACGCATCCATATAACTGTACTGTAATATGGAACATAATAATATTTTACAGTTGTGCATTGTACTTTTACGATGTGGCAATAATACCACTCCTGTGAAAAAGTGGATTTGCATACATAAACAGACATATAACAAAGTAATATATCTGCAGTGATAATGAAATAATAAACACACACATGTTACTTGAAGTTAGGACTCATATTATGCTATTACCAAGGGGTGTATA
>JAHZMV010004423.1:0-19443 GCA_027743765.1 Coecobrya sp. COE2 | reverse complement strand
AAAAGCAAATTTTGGAATGGAAATGGACGTTATGTGGAAACCGGAACAATATTTCCTAATTACAATTATCATCCACTAAAGGCTAAAAATGTTCCCAGGTCATGTAAAACTCAAAGCAAAATATTTTCTGAAATTACATCTGGAATTTCGGCACTAGCTTCCCTACAATCAATGGCAGCAGTTCACAACATTTGTCTAAGCTACACTCCCAAAAGTCGACATACTGAATCGCAGCAGTATATAATTCCTCAAATATCTTATACCAATTTTGACAAACGCGAAAGCAGGGAAGTAGCAATAGCCGGATTTCATTATTCTGCTTACCGTAAATTCCATATATTTTCATGTAGTTTCTCAAATAAAACAAATTCTAATGAGCTTTGCGTAAGCTCCACGGTTTGGTTTGAACCTCTTCCTAAAGTAATTTGGGTAACTGTTTGTGTCATAGTGGCAGCTGTTCTTTTTGTTGATGGCCGAACAGGTCTACAAAGTCATAACAGTCTTTTGGGAAGAACAATAAATTTTTTCGGTATTTTTATTGGATACTTCTCTTCCTACAGTTCCAACCGTGGTCGACTAATTTTATTTCTACTTGTTGAAGTTTTGGGACTGTTTATTTGTAACTTTTACGGTAACGGGATAACCAGCATTTTGATTGCTCCTGAAACACCAAAGTGGTTTGAAACCTTAAAAGATGCACTTGAGGCAGGTTATAAAATGCGGCATTGTAAAGCTAGACGAAGCCAATTTAGAAAAGATAATTTGTATGACTTGAAGCGGTTGAGAATTTTAAATATGCTGAACTCAAGTTACCAACGCGACAAATGTGCTACCATCAAGGCTATTGTAGACAGACACAAAAAGCAGAAACTGCTTGATTTTACTAATACATTGTATGTTCAGTTTCGAGTTAATGTAGTTAGATGGCACGCAGAAGAATATCAAAGAGTTAATTGCTTCATTTTGCCTGAAAACTTTAAAGGAGAATATCGGTATATTGAATTCTACACTTTGAATACGTTTTGGCTAAGAAAAACATATTCTAGAATCTTTGAAGGGGGACTTGACCTTCGGTGGAACTTGTGGGCAAAACGAGCAAGAGAGTATAGACAACTTAAGTCTTACAACCGAACGAAAACTGTCGGTGAATTATCGAAAACTCATGATGATTTAATTGAGTTTAATAAAATTATGGCTATTTTGGTTCTTGGGGTGTGCCTTTGGATGACAAGCTTAATATTATTTTGTTTTGAGAGATCGAATCAATTTTTGTTGCTAATTCGTAAAAGTTTATTCAACTTAAGAGAAATGAAAATTATTCCGACATTGCTCAAAAAAAGAATTTTTTTCAGTTGTACAACTACTCGAATTCGAACTATATGTATAACAAAAAGTCATCTGTTCTGTGAAACATGGAAAAGTTTGAAGCTAAAATCTCCTCGAACATATTGTACAAAAGGGGCGGCCTGGATAATCTCATGTTGTAAATGTTATTGATTTTGTTGGTTGGCCAACACTTTTAGAGTAATTATTGAAAGCTGGGCCCATGCAATTATATTGATATCTTGACCAGCATTAAACAGTATGGATGTGGATAATGATCTCATAATAAATCTTATTCTTTTGAGTTAATAACTTGACTAGCTTAGTTACTCGGGAAACCAAGAAAGCATTTCTTAATTTTTTCGTGCTTCATCGCTTGCTGGTATACAATACAGTATGCTTACTAATATAAATGCGTCTAGAATAAATGGCGTTATTATTATGGTAGCAAATATATATTCAGTTTGATTCTATTTTTCTATGTAATATTCTTGCATGATTTTTTATGTTTAACTATAGTGCATTCATGGGTTTATTAAGAATTAATTCATAATGTTTGTATATATCCTTGACAGTGGTTGGTTAGCTTGTCGTTTGATTCGTTATTACGCAGTAGCGATCTTAAGAAAAATCAATTAAGCATGTTTTGAATAACTTGAACGAATAGAGTATCTAATTAAGCATATACACCTTTACCATTTGTATATGTGTAAGTAACTAGAAGGTTAAATGAAAAACCAGGCTGTTGTGCACCAACCTTTGGAATCCAATTTTGATATAATATACAAAGCCTAACACAAAATAAAATTATATAACTATCTCACATTTTGTTTCTCTCAAGCTGTGTAGAAATTTCAGGACAAGCAATATAAACAACATTTAGCTAATAAATTATTTATACTGGTTTGCGGTTAAATTAACTGTTATTTATGAAACATCTTTGTACTAGCTTGTTAAATGTTTATCAATATCAAGGAAATGATTTTCTCGTGCATAAAGTCATATCTCCTTGTTTCTCACTATAATCAATAAACTGTTCATACGAATACAGCTTACACCATAAGTTTTAAATTAAAAAAGGATACTGGAATGGTAAACATAAATTACAAGCATAAGAGCCTAATTATTTAGGCATTTTCATAAATCAATCACGCATTTTACTTGCTGAGCAAAAGTAGGTTTACTGTTAAATCAGCAGCCATATCCATGCAATTTAAAGAGGTCAAACTATCTATGAAATTCACAGAACCCAACTTGACATGTATTGGTCC
Source organism: Coecobrya sp. COE2 (assembly GCA_027743765.1). Classification (NCBI taxonomy): domain Eukaryota; kingdom Metazoa; phylum Arthropoda; class Collembola; order Entomobryomorpha; family Entomobryidae; genus Coecobrya; species Coecobrya sp. COE2. The sequence goes on along the minus strand of JAHZMV010004423.1, from coordinate 16,849 downwards.
GCAGCTATTATTAAATTTTCGTGTCCACCGAAATTCCTTGGCGTTGGCAAACTTTTCAGTTCCTAGTTTCTTTTTGAGCTTCCAAAAGTTCTCACAACTTTGAATATAAAGTTGGGCTAAATTTCCGAAAGGAAATATTAGTATCCCGATTCCGTTAAGCAAACCACATCCAAAAACCAAAATAAGAAATGGATTTCCGTCGCCATGGGATTGCTTTACTAGGATTCCTGTCGACAAAGAGATGAGTAAAATGGCTGAGATGGTGTAAGTACAGACGGTAACATTTTGTAGTATTTGGTTTTTAAACAAGACAAGTATTTGCAGCGTTCGGTAATGTGAAGCCATTTCTGTCGGAGAATATTTTCCACCACTGACATTCTCCTGCCATCTAAAATAAAAATTATGAACGTGTTACTTGTTTCTGTATTTAAATTAGTTTGTCGTGTACCCACATTTTTAAATATTCCACCATAGTTATTGTAGAAAGAACGGTAAGTCCACCGATAATTATTCCCAGAGTATTCATGCCAAAATTTATCCAGTAATTATTTACCGCAATTACAACAACTTTCACGAATATGTTTATGATTGCAGACGCGTTGACCGATGAGCACTCTGGTAAAAGCCAGTATCCAGCTAGACTCGGTTTACATGGATTGTTCCAATGTAGCCCCCACATGAAAAACGTCGGATTTGCAATGATGCAATAACAAGTACACTTTGCTATCAGTATATTCATCCGGGCTGCCAGAGAAGTTTTTCTTAGTTTCAATTTCTCCGGGTTGGTAAGCTTTTCACCGAATGTGAGTAATCCATTGATGTATCTGCATACTGTGGCCCCACCATCGTTAAACAGTTTTAGTTGGAAATGGGATGATGGAGCTAGCATCATCGTGATCCCAAATGTAAGCAGGTCTTCCCTTGATTCTTTCGTTTTATCCGATAATATATTGTATACTCCGCCGGCGCCTAATATGAAAGTATATACAAGTTGTAGGACAATCTTTCTTTTCCATACTTTGTTTTTCTGGAGAGAAGCTTCACACTGTAATTTTCTTGCTTTAGTGTCCCAATGAACCGGAACTGCACCAAGCTTGGAAGAGAGATTGCAGCATTTCGCGAAGAAATCTAGATTTGTTTGAAGCATGATGAATATAATTATAGATCGCGGATTGAACTGTAAATTTGTTTTGATGCAAGCAGTATCAACTCTACTTATATGTAACTAAATTATTGTAGCACAAAGAGGTTTTTCTAACCAGCGTTTACCACTGCAGAAACGGAAATGCTAAAGACAGAAGCTTACGTTGTCTCCCTAGTCTATTTGATAGTCATTTAAATACGTTGCACATTTTAATCTCTGCTATTATTGTAATCACAATGATCGATGTGTGTACACAAAGACATATTTTTAACCTGGTGTAATACCAGCGGTATATAAATTAATGTTTATGGCCATGGCCCCTTAATTTAACAGGTTCAAATTTTATTTAATAAATAAGGGTAAACCTAAATATGTTTTACTTTTTCCTGGTTCGTCAACTAAAACACATGGTATGTCGGTTTAATAACTGTTACACAAGCTACAGTCACCCTGTTTATTATAGGCTGATGACAAGTTTTAAGCACGTAATTAAGTAATTGGGTGAACGGTTTTGTGCTTTGTTTTGGGATGTTTTCCGCATTCTTGTTTAAATTTTAAGCAGGTAAAAATGTTAGAAGCAAATGTCACAGAATTTAAATACTGATTATTCTATTTGAATACTTTATATGATTCGTGTCCGAGGATTTCTAAAAAAAACTATTTTGGACCTCCATGCGTCTCTGTCAACGGTATCTACAAGCCTCTATCTACCTTACACATATTGTACACAACTTCCTACATACCTCCAGTTCCCATGCAATATCCCTACTTCAATATATCTACATGTAAAATTATCAGTCGCCAAATCACCACAACAATGCTGCAATTTGAAGAACATATAAATTCTTGGAACTTAATACCTCCATCAAGCCTTCATCTTTTATTTTATCAAACGACTAAAAATACCAATACTGTCACTAAGCAAAACTAAAGAAAGCATTTGTTGTTGGCACCTGGCCGCTGTGCCGCACTCCTCTACATTACTCTTACTTAGCTTATTATCGTGATGCCCATGGAGATTGCATCGTACGAATGGCGCTAGCACTCGCTGGTATATGCTATGTATCTGTATATGATACGATAGACATTTTCAACAAAGCCATGTTGGATTTCAAACAAATAATTAATGCTTTGTCGTTAAATTTGACAGGTTCAAACTACTACTCGTGCAACTAAATATGGTATAATTTCCTGATCCGATAAGTTGAATATAGTACATGCCGTTTTCGTAACTGTTACTTAACCTAAAGTCACCCTTATTTATTTGACAATTCCCATGTTTTAAATGTCATGGAAAATTAATAGAAATAGTTATCTTGTTTTTCGCTTTCCTATTGCATGTTTCCCAAATTCTGTTGAATTTTATGAAGCAGTATTTAAAGTAAAGGTCGCACGAGGAAATTAGTGCTTCACGTTTTCGGATAATTTATATATGATGCCCATGCAATCGACAGTAGCTGATACATCTGTATTAAAATATTAAAAACAGAATGGAATTGATGATAGTATTTTCCTGTTTGCTGGGTGATCCGCATACATACATGATTACTGTATATGTTTGCCAAAAAACTGACTGTTTTCTGTATGATAATAAAAATTAATCGTAACAAAAATTCCTGCTTAGAGAAATGTCCATTTTATACGTCAATTTCAGGACATCTAATTGTGGGACGATTTTTCGTTTCCATATCCTGTGGTTCTGATATGGAATTTTCACACATTTTTTTTTACTTCTTTGTTCCAATGCACGGGACTGCGCCAAGCTTGGACGAAAGAGTGAAACACTTCGTGAAGAAATCCATATTTGTTCGAAAAATGATCAATATTATGGGGAATTACTTCTCCGCAAATTTGTTTATATATTCACACTCTCACCACTATCTTAAGAAGTTATTTTATGGCATAAAAAGGTTTTCTAACAAACGGTCACCACTACGGAAATGGATATGCTGATGAGAGACACATATGTGGTCTCCTGTGGCTATTTGAGAGCCATTTAAAAAGGTTGATCATATTAATATTTAGCACTGCGGTATTACATGATCGAAGCGTGTTTACAAAGCCATGTTGGTATTAAAAGTAATGAATAAAACCTTGGGCGCTTGATTTGACAGGTTCAAATTTTGTTTAATAAATAAGCGAAATTATGTATTGTATAACTTCCTCCTCCGGGATATTGACTATATGAAATGCTGTCTTTTTAATTGTTGTGAATTACAAGCTTGCCTTCATTATTCGATCATTATCATGGTTTAAATATAGCAATTGTTGTGGAAATGTTACTATGTTAGTGGTTTTGATGTTGTGAAATGACATGTTTTCCGCAATCCTGTTTAAATATTTCACAGCAATGCTTGAAGGTTACACGTATTAAGCTCTGTTTTAAGTCTCTAGATACGTTATGCAATACGTTTCGAATATAGAGGAGCGGATATGTATATGTAGGTTTTAAAATGGCAAAGTAAACTGATGAAATGATGATGAATCGATGGTCATCAATGAGGAAATCTATTTGCTGATGGAAAATTAAGTGGACATCTCAGGTTATATGAAAAGCTTTTAATTACGTCAAATCGTTAATGTCTCTACTACATTTACATGAAAATGGTCGATGCATTTCTATAAAGCCGTGACGGTGTAAAAACTAATGATTAAGTCCTTGGTCACATACATGTTGAAGTTTTATTTAATATGTAAGGAAAAGGAAACATGATTTGGAGCTTCCTGGTACGGTAAGTTAACTGTTGGTGATTTAATTGTTATAAAAAGTACAGTTATGCTGATCTTTTTACTATTGTTTTTTAATTACGAATATCATAAAGAAGTCATTGGGATAGTGGTCTTGTTTCCTGGTGCAATGGACGGAATGGATGGCGAATGGAATTTTGGTTAAATCGGGCTTTTCATTTTCTTGTTGAAATACTAGTAGATTCTAGATTGCGTTTAAATATGTTTGCAGTTCGAAAAAATTTAAAAATGAAGGAAAGCATTCATTTAACGTATATCATTAATTCTCTTAGCACAAAAATAAGCGGTAGCTTACGCCTAATTCCAACACCTAATACGCCTTAGTAAACACTACGCAGGACATGATTTACTACCTGTTTGCCTGAGTTTGTTGACAATATCGTATCCAGAATTTCTTGCTCGAATATTGTGCTTGCTTTCCGCTGTTGTGAGATAAAAAGCGTATCCGTACATCACCTCACCAACTTTCCACTTTTAACTTAATATTACACAATTTTCCTGATCGAACCTGATTTGAAGAATATTATTTATTTCATGCCCTCTAAATAGACCATGACAAATACCAAATTCATTACCTTGTAAAAGTTGTAGTTAGTTAGACATCTTTTGTAATGGTAGAATACACATTTAATATAGTATATTTTGATTATTTTGTGTTTAATTTCTAATCACATTTGAATTAACTTCTACAACTTTATCGTATAAAATTCTGGTATCCACTTATTACTCTACACACCACATATTATGTTATTAAAAGTTTTCTACAACTAATTCAAAAATGGTAGCTTTCCATTTTATTTCGTTTTGCTTCTTAAATTGAAATTGGTATTTAGCGCTGATATAACTTAACAAAATGCAAATCTTTGAATTCAAGCTATTTAAAACATCAATTCGGAATGCATACTTAATCACAATTACCAAAATACACACTCCTCAATTTATCGACCATTTGGTTTACAAAAGCAGAGAAAAATGAATATTTTGAAGGTAGCGCTATAGGTTATGATCCAGCTTATACTTTTTAACAATTCGGTTTTAAGAATATTTGTTTCATATTTTATTAAATCATACACCTCACGTAAAGTATTTATACGACGCTCAATCAAGAACACTAAACTGGACATCATAGAGCCTGCTACCAACAGCAGGAAAATAACAATCACATTGCCACTCATGCTAGCCGCCGTTGGTTTAGTTTTATCATTTTTTAATAATGTATCTCTGCTAAAACAATTCTGTCCACCAATTCATTATCCCAGACGCGTGTATGATAGCGACTCGTTGTAATAAGAAGGACGGTGTAAATCCCTTAAATGCATGAAGGTATGTTAAGTTATGATAAGTCTCTTTCCCAATGTCAATGTTCAAAGACTTACTTGAATCCCGTAGTTGCCGAGCAAATTTTCTGCACAAAACAGTTGACAATATTAAAGCAGTTTTGTTACACTCGATTAGGTTGGATTCTAACATTTTCTCCTGCCAATTTGTGAACGTCGTTTCTATACTTATAGACGAACTGATCAATCCTCTAAAATCAAAGTTAAATAATTTCTCGTAAAAAACATTGTTCGCTAGATGTTTGAAATTACGTATCAAATTTGACATCCCGGGAAAGTATTTTGTATTTTCATATACTAGTTTCAAAGGATGACTGTAATTTTTGCCCTGAGAATGAAGTATTGCTTCTCCAACAAATGACATTACTGTTGTTACGCCACAATCACAATGAATGACGTGGCGAATTGACTCGTTTGGGGTAATAGGCCCCGACCAAAGAATTATATGGTTCACATATGAAAATTTGGTGAATGGTTTAAAGCCATCAATTACCAGCTCTTCTATTTTTTCGTAAGGAGTAACTCGACGGGGTGTAACCATGTTGTAAACATTTGTACTTTTGTAAGTGTCACTCAATACGATCCCCACAAGAAGATATGATATGATCATCCACTTAAGTTTATTTGCTTGACCAATGAAACCAGGAAAGGGGTCACCTTGTTCCAAAAGCACTTTAATCAGCGACAAAATAAAGGTAGCCACAATTTCGTTTTTATTTCCTCCACTGTACTCATTTCCACTGATTCCAAATAATCGATACACCATGGCAAGGCTTACTTAGTAGAATTATAAAGATTATAATCCACATCCAAATATACTTGTCAAAAACATTGTAAAGCTCCTTAACCCGAAACTGTGATATGCCCCGTTGCCCGCAGCTAACAAATCGGAGAGTTAGTAGTGGATTTTTCAGCACAAACTGGTAATTTAGTTTTGGTTCCACTCCGGGATCCGTCACTACAATCCACCCACGGTTTAAATGTTCTAATTTTTTGCGAGGAAATATATCGACATTTTTGAGTATTTCGTTTCATCAGTTCTACAAAGAACTATTCTTGGATTGATAAAATAAGGATTTTGACTAAAGTTTCCCATCAGTTCCCTGAGAACGTGAACAAATGGAAGCTGCAGTACAACTCCGTCGTCTAACTTTCGTCGAAGGTCTGGACGCAAGAAGTAGAAATATTTACTTGAATATGTTAACTCGCATGAGGAGATGTACTCAAGAAAGTTAAAGATATCATCATATTTATTCATAACTCCTACTCCCCATTGCAGATTTTCGTTCAATTTCACACTAGCTTCTGTTGAGATAGGCCGCAGATATAGCTGACCAATCTTTGATTTTACAACTATCTTCGTACAGATTGTCGGAAACATGCGAAACTTTTCTCAGATTTATTATACTGAAAGAACTCAAGTAAATAGGAACATTTGAAACCAAAGGAGTTATATTTGCTTTCCCAAATATACATACCTTATTATATGCAGCGAAACTATACAGAATAGATTTAAATGCACAATGTTTTATCATATGCCAGGGAAGATTTATTTCTGAAATCAGAATGTTTATGTGGGAAATACGTGGCGGTCCTAGAGGATTATAATACGATTCGCTTTGATTCAGCGTATCCTGTAGGAATAAGTCATCGTATATTTCGGAATCAATCAAAGAAATGCGTGGAAGTACATTATCTGTCACATGGCAATTCCAAGGTCGAGAAGATGTTGTAAACACGGTGTGGTTTATGTATAAAGTACAATAGTTTTTATCGAAAACATTCGTATATCGAATATATTTACAGAAACCAACTTTCCTTGAAGTGAAGTACGGTTCGTCCATCTTGAGCTTTTCAATTGCGTGTCTTAGTAGCCACGGATTGGCTGTAAGTCAAGCTGACGATGGTTATTTATTTCAAAGAGACACTTTTCTTTTTCGAAGACTTGCACCAGTTGGTTCAAATTGATTCCTTCAACAGTATTCGTTCCTATTGTATTATGAAGATTACTTACAACGACGGCGTTAATGCTTTCAGTTCTGCTTGTTGCCCCAGTTCGAAACTGAGCTAAATGGCAGGAGAGGAACACAAGTTTCGGTACAATTTGTAAGGGTCCCATTTTTGCAGATTTTGCTTCTATGAAATATGCAGCCGTCACCAGGAAAGTTTGCTTTTCAAGCTTAATCCGTCCATTCTCAGAAGTTATTTTTCCTGGTAAATTTACGTTACAACAAACTCGAGTGAATTGCAGTTTCATTTATTTTTAAATGGTTTCCTTTATTTTGAATCTTGAGGAATTGGACTCCATGAAATAATCACGAAAATATTGTGGAGGTTTGCTGACTCTTATAACATTAATTTAAATGTATGTAGTTTCATAAAGAACTAGATTTATACATTGCTCTTCTTGAACTATTCTTATTTTATGTAGCTATACTTCTGCTCCTAGCTTTCTTACATGTATCAGTATTGCTGTTGCGAATAAAAGGTAGTACCATATTTTAATATCAATTTCGTAATTATCAGCTTTTATGGCAATCTATTTCACACTGGATTATTAATGCACATGGTCTACCTCTGTTGGTGATATCAAGCATGATATAAGTCAAATATGCGACAGCAAGAGATGAAGGTGAACAGCTTTGTCGATGGCAATCCTCCACACTTACAGTCGTCCATGATGACAACTTTTGCGCTCCTTTTAGGTATGAATCCAGTTGTAACCAGTTCTCATGTGGCATAAAACATATTGCAGTGGTTATACATGGTCATACGTATGCTTTTATGAAAAATATAATTAATTACTTCATGCAACCTATCTGGGGGTTTTACCTACAACTAATTTTATATAATGGTTTATGATCGCACGTGTGATGGGTGTAACCAATAGTGCAAATTAATTTATTTTATCGTGTATGTTATAATGTAATATAACTCCAACGGTGAAATTTTATTATACTTATATATCCCGCTTTATGTTTTAAGGATCCAGTGATATATATTTTTTAAATCTGAAGCTGTATCATATAAAATTACCACATAAGAGTTTTATTTCAACATTTAAAGAAATGGTATGTAAATGAAATGAATCTGTCCGGCTTATACAACGGAAGCATTGGCCAACTTTATTAAAGTTGATTGATTATATGTTTTTTTCAAGGTAATGCTTACATCAATAATTTGTAAATAAATCTATCAAAAAACTAAATGATACAATTTTTTATTTAATGTTGCTAGGAATACATATTTTAAATTCTACTTTAGAATAATTTTATAGCCATTAAACATTGCGAAAATGTATTTGTATATTCATGAACTGTTTACATCCAAACAATATATTTTGTGGTTTCTTGATTCTCAACCATTCATTTTCTTAATCGTTTGACTTTGATTCCGTATTCCGATGAAGTCTTCGAACATGTCCTTGTAGTGCCATGGAATTAGCATATGTGTTCCCACAAAACTGGCAAACTAAAGGTTCCCCTTTCTCGTGAGTCAGCATGTGTTTATTGAAATCACTTTTACTGGACGATAATTTTCCAGGACATTGTTTGCACTCAAACACTCTCCTGCCATCCTTCTCATGTACCAAAAATTTCCCTGTGAATTTTACTTCCTTTTCATTTCTCATTGTCCAAGCCTTTCTTGAACTTGTTTGATTATTGTTGCGATGTGCTGGGACACGCTGCGTTGATTGTTTGTGATGAACTCTCATGTGGTTTAGCTTTAATGAATTTTTATAAAACTGCTTATCACACACGTCGCACTTGAATTTCCAATTGGGTTGGTCCATGTGAAATCTCTTATGTAATTCCAAGCTTTTCTTCCACTTGAACATTGAATTGCATACGGAGCACTCAAACTTTTGATGTAACGCAATTTTTGTATTTGGTGTGTGTACTTTCTGGTGTTCTTTCAAATCGCCTTTTGTTTTAAACTTTTTGTCGCATTCCATGCACTGATGAGTGGCTGCAACGTGAACGGTTCGAATATGCTGTAGCAGTGTTTTCTCTGTAAAGAATATCTTTCCGCATTGTTCACAGCACACTTGCTGACCAAGCTGGTGGGTGCTGAGAGTGTGCTGCTTGAGAAGATATGATGTAGTAAATGATTTGTCGCATTTTGTGCATCCCCACTTGCGGGAAGGGGGAGGACAATTGTGAACTGAAACGTGGTGTTTGTTTAGACGGGCCTCGGTTTTGAACTGCAGTCCACATTTTTTACAAGGATGGTCTCTGTGAACCCAGTAATTGTGTAAAAAAAGTTGTCTTTTCGTTGAATAGATTTTGGGACATTTTGGACAAGGAAAATTGTCCCTATTTTCCTCTACATCGGGTTTTGGCTTAGTCCTGGATTCTTGTTCCAAGTCACTAGAGCCGTCATCACGCAAGTTATCGCCGGCCGCAACACTGCTATTTTCATCACTGGATTCAGAATCTTGTTCATCCCCATCTTCCATCTGCTTATAAGAAATTTTCTTTTTCTGTCGCAGGCTATACTTGCGGGAGCCTGTGGCATGTTCTGCATCTTCTTCCGGTTCACTTTCAAAACTATCCGGAATTTCTGGGGAAGCAGGACATGACACATCACCGGCTTCTTGTTCCAACGCATCAAAATTCTCATTTTCCAATTTCGGTATTGTAATTGGTTGTCCCAAACTAGATTCATCTTGCACGGCAGCTGAGATTGGAATTCTGGCATGCACCGCATCTCCTTCCCAGTCAGTGTGATCGTCACCATGTGACGAAATGTTATCTTGGATTGATTGCGAATCCTCAGTGCCTGCAATTTCCGGTTTAATTTCTGGGTTAATTGTGTGGGCGTCCACCGATTCAGTAACCTCGTCAATGGAAACAATTTTATTCTTATCTTTCCCATCATCTTGCTCAAATTGGTGTGCATAGTCACTCAAATGTAACCCGGGTTTCCCCTTATCCTTATGCACTTTCCATAGATGGTTTCGCATGTAAACCCTATTTGCGAAATATTTTCCACAAAACTGACAAACCAAACTTTTTCCCTTGATGTGCACAACTTTCACGTGATTTGCCAGGGTCCTCTTACTTAAAAACATTTTGCCACATTCATTGCACTCTATTTTCTTCCCCTCGTGCAGCACCTCATGCCTGACCAATGAGCTCCTTAACTTGAAAACCATTCCACACTTCAAGCACTGATGTTTTGCTGTCGTGTGAACTGCCCTCATGTGAGATTGTAGCATACGTTTATTTAAAAACTGGGCGTTACATTGGGAACACTTGGAAAGCTTATAGTCGCCCACTGTGCCCTTGTTGATATGATCTAATCTCAAGTGTATTGATAAATGGTGTCGGGATGGGAAATTTGCTCCACAAAATTGACAAATCGCATTTGTCTCCTTGAGCACCGGTTTATTGTGACCTTTCCGGTGTTGCACCAATTCCCGTCGTGTTTTGTACACCTTTTTGCACTCGGGACAGGAGTTGACCTGTCCAGTCTTTAAATGAATTTGCATGTGTTTTTTCAAGTCGGCCTTGAACTTGAACATATTTGGGCAGTTTGGACACCGAAAATTTGAAAAATCGTGTTTCCTTCCCAAATGAATTTCCAATCCAATCTTGGTTTTAAACTTCATTCCACATATGTGACAGGGAAAGCCATGCTCAGGCTTGGTGGCTTTCACCTTGGCTGGTTTATCATGAACTTTCTGGTGTGTCAGCATATTTCTTTTGTCCTTGAACACTTTTTTGCACACAGGACATTCATGACTGGGTTTGGAGTGAACTCTTTTGATATGCACTGTTAATCTGAACTTTGCCAGGAAAGATTTTCCACATTGGTCGCATGGAATTGGCGTTCCAAGCTTGTGAGATGATTGGAGATGCTGGGTGAGAAAATAATTGTTCGGGAATTTTCGATCACATTTGTCACACTCGACAAGGGTGATGGATGGGGCAGGATGTTTATGAATTTCGATTAAGTGTTTTTTGAGGAGAGGCCGAGTTTTGAATTTCGCAGGGCATTCTTTACAGGAATGTATGCTGTGAACTCGGACAATATGACGTTGTAGTAGCCACTGGGTGGCACAAAATTCCGAGCATATTGAGCACTGGAATATTTTACATTCTTTCGGAGTCTTGTGTTTGGTCTCTTTACAGTGGAGATTCAAGTTGTTGCTGGTTTTGAACAGTTTTTTGCAAGTGGGACATTGGTACTTGGCCTGGACGTGGACCCTACTTAAATGATCTCTTAGTCCTTTTTTGGTCGGGAAAGTTTTGTCGCATTGATAACATGGCAACGGAGGTCCTAATTTGGGGGAAGATTTACTAGAGACCGCTTTGTTCACCACAGGCTCAATTTTGATTTCTATTTCATTTTCTGGAGAAGCAGGATTTAGTTCTTCTGGCATAGTTTCCAGTTCCTGATTATCTGCATCTTCCCCCAAATCCGAAAATGTGTTCTCAAGATCATCACCATTTTCCACATCTGACTGAGAATTTTCATCGCGGTGGGTCGGATTGAATATTTTATCTCGAACAATCATATTTCCGATATCTTGATCCAAATTTTCACAGGTTATTTTCTCAAGTTTGATATTGATCGCGTCAGAAATTTCTGGTTGTGAAAATTGGGTCACCGCATCACTACGATATGAATGATAATAAAATCATTCTCACCGTTCAGCAGAAGAGGAAGTTTCAGCAATTTTGGAAACATATTTTGTAAATTTATGTGGAACATTCACACTTTTGAGTGATACTCGGGGTTGGGAACTGGATAGTCGTTTGTTACCTTTAAAAACAAATAGAATGTTAATTTTTTAAGCTTATCTTTAACAAAATTATATTTTCTAAATTAAACCTTTTTTGCTTACATCGTTTTATGATTTTTTGCCGGTAGTCTTTCAGGAATTCCAGAGAGCTGTCTTCGGTTCCACTGGAAAGTGAACTGGGCAACAGATTTCTATTTTCCAAAACCTGTTGTAAGTTTTGCAGTCTTGAAGGCACCATTCCAGCCAGTTCCATAATCCCCACTAAACGCTCCAGCTTCCATTCCAGTTTCATTTCCAGGCATTTCATCCGGTGAAATTCGTCACAAAATGCGTCAACGAGAATCCCACACAACTCACAACAGCCAAATAATTTTGACCCATGAATAAAATTCACAACCTCTTCAGCTTCTAGTGGACTGGTAAATCTTTCCAGCAAATTAATAAATCTGCTAACCTCCCAATTAATATCTTTGTTGGCACCGTCACTCGTTTTATAACAAAACAGACAAATCTCACAACCTTCCATTATTTTAAATTCGTTAGTCCCTTAGTTATACAAATTGGAAAATAATTTGGTCAACGAATTATAAAACTAATTCCGTATTTAGAAGTTTTTGCAATTTTCGTTCCGATTTGAAAAGCAAGTTGAAATTATGGATTTCGACCACCAATGTAAAAGGAAAACAAACGAGCAAAATGAACAGGTTGAGGAGCAAAACAGCTGAGCTGTGTATAGCTTTCCTAGCACACGGAGCAGCATTGCTCTGACCGATGACAACACTAAACCCCTCGGCCAACTCCACTCGATTTTCTCAAAAGCATCAAAATTTCATTTGTAAGCAATTTTTTTAAATCTTGAAAATTATACTGCTGAAGAATAATTAGTTATTTGTGAGTTTTTGCAGTGGAGGCAATAAATTATGGAGATTTCAAGTGACTTGTGTGAGGCACCCGTATTTTGCTGTAAAATTGGGAGCAAACATTTGGTAAAGTTTACTGAAGAGAAGAACAAGATTCCAGAAAACTCAAATTTAAGGAATAGTAGTACCATAGTTAATAGATTTTTGGAATTTTTCAAAGGATTCAGTGGAAAATGGGAAGGTGTCTTGTCGCATAATTACATGATAAAATTAAATTGTTGGAAATGGATTAGCTGTTGTAACGAGTGCAGAGGTTTTGATGAGGCTTTTTGTGAATATTATCATCAACTGAAATAACTTAAGTGGGAAATGGAGTGACAGTTTGCACGTTTACTGGAAAATATGCAGTTAGCGGGAAATATGTCTTCCAGACTCCGAAAAAACTAAAACAGGTATCTCTACTGATGACCATGATAAGTGTGATGACAATTGACAAAGTTTAAATTCTCCGGAAAGAGACGCATTAAAAATGATTAAATGATGATGATGAAAAAGAAGAGTCTGGTCATTTGTTCAAATTACCTTAATATGATATACCTAAATATTCTTATATTTTTGTAATGTAAAATTGTGAAAATAAAATTCCATTCCATAATTCCATAAGGGAGAAGATGCTAGGAATATTCAATGCGCTGATTGTGTAAAATTCTGGACAAGGAAGAGTCACCTGGCTGCGCACATGATAAAAGAAAGAAAGCACTGCACTTGCATTCTAATGAGAATGAAAGTTCTGTGTGTTAAGCGTGTTGGAAAATATTTGCTAATGCGTTATGCTTGCCAATGCACATGGGAACTGTTCATATGAGCAATGACCGGCTTCCGAAAGTCTAATACGGAACAAGAATTATATTAATAATTTATTATACTATGTAAAGCATTCATAAATATTAGAAAATACCATTTTGAAATGTTTTATATTGTCATACTTTCATAACATTGTTAAATTGAGCAATTTCATCACATCCAATGAATTATGTACATAAAGCCAAATAAATATAATTGTATTTAGTGTTTTGCTGAAAGAAAATTTTAACGATTTAAATCATATTTATCTCCAACTCCATTTAAACATGCACGATAAACCTGTTAACTTTTTGTTGATTGGGTATATTTAGCAACTTGGAACCCAGCTCAAATCATGAAAAACCTGCGAGCGCTATACATTTTGAGAAAACGCAAGTTGGCAGTTTGTAAGATTTACAAGTTTTCTATATTCTACCAATCCTTCCTTTCTCTAGGCACAGGGTCATATCTTTAGTCATATACCAATCATGTTTTAAATATACCATTAAAATCTTGCTACCATAGGCTTAATGCCAACTAAATAATAAATTATTATGTATAGACTGCTAAACCCATCGCACGTGCTTGCAGTCATATAACTTGTTTTATTAACACTCACAAATCATCCCACATGGACTGTTTCGTACGCAGGACCAATTTTCTTTGCACTTTTGTACCTTTTTTGAGGTTCCCTGATAAAGTTGCCTCCCTGCGTGTATGAGCCTAGGATTCAGAAATAAAGTTTCCGTTTTTTCGAATTAGTATTTCCTGAAACTTTTCTTGTGTTTTTAGTTCAGTAAATCATATTTGATTAGTCTTTGTCTTTGTTGTCCATTGTCAAAATTCTTGACAATAAAAGAAACCGAGACTATCAATTTTGATCATTCTAATAGCCCAATGCTCCAGCTCTCTCTTATATGTTATGTTCCTCTAAGACAACCAATATTGACATTGCCAATAAACTAAATTGACAACTAAATTGACATCTCAGGGCAGGTGTCTCATTTCTTGCCAAAATTAGTTACATCAATGACAAAAATCCCGAAACCTGATGACAACCCATTTTAAGGTAGCCTTTCACCGAACTAAATTCGATATTACCAAAAGTCAAAACTGTTTACTGCGTTGGGTTTTTTTTCATGGGTTTACTTATCCCGTCCTAACCATAACTTTGCACTAGTTACATCGACGAAGGGATACGTCTTTCACGGCGCAACCACTCACACCTCGACTGTTCACATTGCAATTTTCGACACCGCAATATTTTACACATCCTTATCATCCACAAAACTTTTATCCATTTATTACATAACCAAAATGCTGCGCCACGTTGAACATAAACAAATATATTCAGTTCACGAAGACAAGTCGTGAACACTTATGTTATGCTACCTGATTGTTGTTGGACTACGGCAGAAATGTAAATATTATGGCAGGCAATCAGAGAAATGAATATAATTTTGAGTACTACCTCGATGTGTTATATAAATCGAATATTACTACCGTCCAATTTATATGATATAAGCATCTTTCCCCAACCAAATAGCTACTCTCCGCTAAGCACATATTTTTTGAATTTCCATTTTCCAAAAAAATTATAAAACAAAACGTGACAAACTTTAATTAATTATTACTGTCACCCCGACAGTTGAAACTGTTGATAATAATAAAATCTGCTATCATGGATTTCACACAAATTTTAACGAAACTACTCATGCTTTCGTTTAATCTGATTGAGTATCAAGCTGACAGAGCAAATCTACCTGTCAATACTAATCTAGTTATTGAAAGTAATCCGCGTGAGTCATCAGTTCAAGGAAATAATTTAAAATCTCTCTTGCATTCCTTCGAAAACGATAATTGTCTTTTTGAGATAAACAATTATCGTCAACTTGATCTACAAACGGATGCCATTCCTTGGCTGCTGAGACATAAGATAAAAGATGAGAGCTTACAAAAAGGATATAAAACTATGGGAAAGTTTGCGTTATGCCTCCTTGTTCTGGATATAAGTACTGTATTTGAGATTGGTTGCAACTTGGCACTAAACAACACCTTATTCTCAGCCCATATTCGACCTTGGAATTGCCACGTGACAATTAACGTATTTCCAACAATTTCATTGTTCTATTCTGAAATATATACTGACTTATTTGCATCTGATTTTGTAGATCCAACTTATTCGAAATACGAGCCCATAGGACCGCCATATATATCCCACATAAACATTTTAATTTCTCCAGAAAATCTTACATGGAATTTGATAAAACATTGTGCGGTCAAGTCAATTATAATTGACCACGCTGTATACAATAAAGTATGCCTATTTGCCACAGCAAGTATAATACCTTCACATTCAAATTTGCCTGCTTATTTGACAGAGTTAACATTAGGCAATCTGCAAAAAGTTTCACAAGTCTATGACAATCTCTACGATGAGAGAAATGAAATAAAAAATTGGTCAGCAATCTCAGCAAAGTATCTCTCAACAGAAGCTAAAGCAAAATCCAATGAAAACATGCAATGGACTGCGACGATTATGAAACAAGTGAACTGTGGAGATTTTAAATTCAACTTTGTTGAATATCTCACCTCTTCTGAGTTGTCGTATTCAACCAAGTATTTCTACTTCTTGGAACAAGATCATCGGAGCGAATTGGACATCGCAGTTATGCTGCAGCTTGCTTTTGTTCATGTCATCAGGGCCCTGATGGGAAACTATAGTCAGATGCCTTCCGCCTCAAAACTAGATGCTTTCGACAGGGGATGGTTTGTTAGGACATACCATGGGATTGAACCAAAATTGAATTACCAATTTGCTTTGAAAAATCCACTACTCACTCTCCAATTTGTTAGCTGCGGACAACGCGGTATATCACAGTTTCGATTTGAGGAATTTCACAATGTGTTTGACGAATATGTTTGGATGTGGACAGTAATTTTTATAATTCTGTTGAGCTGTAATGGTATACCGGTTATTTGGAAATGACAGCAGTCATGCAAATAAAACTCAACTCCTCATAACATTTGTCATGTCTCTAGTTAAAGTTCTTATGGAGCAAGGAGATCCGTTTCCTAGTTTCGTGGCGCAAGCTAAAAAACTGAAATGGATGATCGCGTCATATCTTCTTGTAGGGATTGTTCTAAGCAATGCTTACCATCACGG
>JAHZMV010004422.1:0-31185 GCA_027743765.1 Coecobrya sp. COE2 | reverse complement strand
ATTTGACGTTTTTATCGAGTTCAGAAGAATAAGATTATCTTACGTCGAGCACCTGCCTGTCGACAAGGAATAGTGGGACGTCCTGTGTAAATAGTGAGTAGGTATTATTAATCTTAACGTGTATTTGTCAGTTTAATTTTTTGGTTAAAGTTTAGTATGACATTTTAACGACTGTGTCAAACTGATTAAGTTTGACTGATGAAAAGATAATAATTGCTCTAAATAATTTGTTGTTGGTATTGGAATAATTAGGACTGGCGGTAGCTTCCGGGTAAAACACAAGGAAAGCTGTTGAAATCCTTGGGTTAAGTCGGTTGAATAGAAGAAGGTCGGCCGGTTAAGAAATAGGGTGAGTCTTGATTTATATAGGTTAATTATAATTAGGACAAGTTGGGTGTATTTGAATATAATATGTTGCTTTTTAAGAATGATGATGAGCATTTGAGATGTTACTAAAAGCTTTGGTGAATGATTGTCAATTGTAAGGATGTAGCAGCGGGTGGCGGCTTGGTAAACTACTTTCCTTTTCGTATTATTAATTTTTGCATGAATTTAATTAAACTATACAGTAGCTTTTGTGGATGCTAAAATGGATCCCGAGGAGCCAATGCAAATGGACCAAGATGACGAGGAAATGGTGGCAGACGACAGTGATTATGAAGATGTAGAGGAAGGCAGTGACAATGAGGAAGATTCCGATGACAGTGGTGATGAATCCGACGAAGACGAAGGGATTTTGGGTAGATGACAGTGGTGTTTCAGCAAAGCCAAAAACGAAGAAGGAGAAGCTTAAAAAACTTGGCGTTGAGCAAAAGAATGGAGAAGGAAGCAAGACTAAGAAAGCGGCGAAACCGAAGAAAGCTTATCTTCCTGGGATGCAGTTAAAGGAGGGTGAAACTTTGGAATGTGACGAAAGTGCGTACATCTCTCTTCATACGTTCACAACGGTTGCTCCATGCCTTAGCTTTGATATAATTCCTGACAGTTTGGGGCCAGACCGGACAAAGTTTCCTCTTACATCTTACCTTGTCGGGGGTACTCAGGCTCAGAGGTCTCATGCAAATCATCTCATTGTTATGAAAGTAAGTAATAACGCACTGGACAGTTATAGAAATTCAGCTCAATTCAGTTATAGAAAACAAGCTCGGAAAATGTTCATGGCATTAATATTTTTTATCTTTTTTTATTTTTTCAACATTTTAGTTAAGTAACATTTATAAAACACAACCACGAGCTAGTGACGATGAACTTAGCAGTGATGAATCGGACGATGATGAGATGAATGACGAAAATTTATCAAAAAAGCCTGAACTAAATGCAGCGATCGTACCACATCATGGTTGTATCAACAGGCTAAGATTTAACTTTGTAGGAGAGAAACCTTTAGTAGCTACTTGGTCAGAACTAGGAAAGGTTTCCATTTGGGACATTACCACTCCTTTACGTGCTCTGGATAGCGCTGATGTAAGTTGCAATAAATATATTCTAGTATCATCATGAAATATAATTCATGAAAATAATGAAGAGATTTTCTAATCTTTTCATCTGCTTATTGAATAGCTGATTCAAGAATATATTAAAAACAAGGAAAAGCCAAAACCATTATTCACATTTAAAGGCCATAGAAGCGAAGGTTTTGCATTGGATTGGAGTCCGACGATGCCAGGTTAAAAATAATATTCAAAGTGTAGTAAACGGTCAGTTGTACATTATTTTAATTTAATATCTTTTGATTTCGTTTCATTTCTGGTTTGTTCTAAAGGTGTGTTGGCGACTGGCGATAGTACTAAATTTATTCATATTTGGCGACCAAATGAGGCGTCTTGGATTGTGGATCAACGACCTTTTGCTGACCACAAGGCGTCAGTTGAAGATATCCAATGGTCCCCGAACGAGCAACATGTTTTTGCGTCCTGTTCAGTTGACAAAAGGTTCGTGGCTATACATAATTGAGCTATATAAAACAAAATTATCATGTGATGAGATGTAACAAAAGTGTTAAATTGTGTTGTTTTATTTAATGTCTGAAGTATTCGAATCTGGGACACAAGAGAAAATTCGAAAAAGGGAGCAATGCTTAAGAAGGAGGATGCCCACGAGGATGATATCAACGTAATTCATTGGAACCGGAAAGATCCTTTTATTGCGTCCGGAGGGGATGACTGTACTCTAAGAGTTTGGGATTTGCGGTCATTTAGCAGTGGCGAAAGTGTTGCAGAATTCAAACATCATCATAAAGCGCCCATTTGTTCTGTGGAATGGAGTCCCCACGAGTCAAGTGTTCTTGCTACTGCCGGTGAAGACGACCAGGTAGCAATTTGGGACCTGGCTGTCGAACGCGATCCAGAGGAAAAGGCTGCCGATGACTTGGTTCGTAATACGCACATTTAAAAAACATTTTTTTGGTGTTTTGTTTGAGTGGGTAATAAACTACTTTGTATGCTAGTATGGTGAGGCGTGCAGACAGCTAAAGCAATAATTGCTGATTTATTAGTAGATCTGTCAGATAATTGACAAGAAATGCTCTCATTTTGATCTATGTCTTAATGTTGCTTTTAACTCGTACCCAAATGTTTTATTCTTTTAACCAGGATTGAATGCGTAAGGATTCACGAGACGCGACATAACACAATCGTCGTCATCATGAATGTGCAATTATGCAAGCCGATGAGAGCCATCAGCAAAGCAAGATCGAACATCTTGCCATCCAGTGGAGCAAGCAACCAGTTTTTTGTTCATCCTAAACTGATAACGTGATTTTGTTATGCTTATTCTCTTGTTTATCATTTTATTGTAAAAGAAGATCATTTTATACATATTACATAGGTATATATTAAGTATATACGTAGCTGTAGGTATAGGTATTATATTATGCCGCGTATCTGATCATGGAAAATATGCTCTGTAAATTGCAAAAAGACTTGCAATCAATTTCAAGAAATAAATGTAGATAAAGTTTTAAGTATGTTTAAATTCCTGTAATAAAAAGGGGAATAATAAAAAATATTTTTTATTCGATTCTGTCTTGTCTGGTTCTTACTTATCTATAAATACTTATCGGATTTTAAACATTTAATAGTTCGATGATTGAAAAGCAGCTCACGCCGAATATGTCTTCATTCCAGTTTTTATTGCAATATTAAAAATTGCTTCAAGGAGTTAAGCAAAGAAAACTTTGCATTTCAAGTAGGACTTCAGCAAACGTGGCTAAATCCTGAATCAAGAAAGCAAAACCATTGTTCAGCTTCTGTGGGTAAACGGTTAGCAAAAAAGTGCATTGTTTGACGATTATTATCCAAAAACGAGGTAACAGGCCATAAATTCCGTGACGTAAGCATAATACCGATATTAAGTCCAATACGCGTTATCAGTCGCCGGCTCTGTAAAAATCCTTTTTTGGTATACCAGTCCTTTTGCTTTCTAATTGATTTTGAATTGCTGTTAACGGGAGGGCAGATGTGAAGGGTAGGTCGAAGGTGTCCAACCGTTGTTGCAAAGTCCAGTTCCTTACGAATGGTGAAGGCATGTATGCATAATGGGTGGTTCTGTTAAATGACAAGCCAGCATCTTTATGTAGTGATTAAATTATCTTAATAAAAAATAGAATATTCTATTTAGTTGAATCCATATGAGTAGATTTAAATCGTTCCACGTTTAAAAAATTTATTCATTGTATTATTAATTTATTGGCCATCATTAATATTTATAATATTACGGTTCGCTGGCCATGTTCCACTCTGACTGCAATGCAACCAAGTTTATAACCTGTTATTATAATATCTTTGTTCCGGTGTCTGGGCGTCTATTATTGTGATTTTTGGACCCTCCGCAGCGTCAAGTTGAAGGAATTCGATTAGAGTTGGGTAAAATAATTAATAAAGTGGTTTTGTCCATTTTGCCTTCTTACGTTATTAAAAGCATATACGATATACATACTTCAGACACTCACTAAAAATCATCAATTTAAAAGGTAGCAAATTATTGATTTGAATTAAGTAATATTGATATTATGTTAGCTCACCCCTTTAAAACAGAAATGTTACCGTAAATTCCAGTAACATTTTGTGTCAGGTCAGGATTACATGGATCTCAGGATGCCCCAATATAGCGAGGTGGAGTTGTGTATCCTTGCATTACCTTTTACAGAATCGTTCCATTTTCATTCTCTTCTCATGATGATTAATTAGTAATCACACCTTGGGACTTAGCAGGCCAGTAGACGAATACTTAATATCTCTGAAAAGTCTCCAGAGACTTCAGCCAACTGAGCCACTAAGGCCCTTGGTGGATTCTAATTGTTTAAGAAGAGAAACAAAAGGTGCCAATCCAAACAGCGTTTTTGGTTAAATAAGCATATTCATAACTTATGAATTCCGTTCCACCAACATCCAGGTAGACATCTATCCTTCCTTATGTGGAAACCTTGATCACAAAGATGTTAAAATTATAATTATTGGTGCGAATAAAACAAAAGAAGCATAATACATGTTTTTGGAAGCAATGCAATCACTTGGTCGTTTTGATGCACTTTCTCTAATGGTAAACTACCGTACCTGTCAGAAACTCAAATTTTCTGTGGATCGTATATGAAAAATTAATGACTCTGGTCTGGTTACTCTACATTGTTTTTTAATTAGTTCTATAAGTATGAACTAAAGTAGCCATTTTATGAAGCGGTCTTAAATGAGCTACTTAAAATAATTCGAGAGGAGCGTGGTAAGTTGGTAAGCCATGAAACAGTGAAGATAAAGTTGTACATATTTACTTACCTATAGCAAGCGTTATGTACAAAGTATGTAAGTATGTATTTATTATGCGAAGATGAGGTGCTAAAATTTCCTTAAGGCATTCGTCATTATTTGCACATAAGTGGAAGCACTTATTGCTATTCACAAAATTAAAACTTTTATTATTTCGTTAGCTGTATGTTCATAATTTCATCTCAGCTCAGACAGCTTGAAAATATATTCATAATTTTAAACATACCTAATATTTTCAGTGAATCAAAGCAAGAATCTAGTGGTTTTTTCCCTTATCCATCATGAATCATAAATAATATTCTTAGGAAGTGTATTTTTATCCTATCGAGAACTTATATCCAAAAGTTTCCCCCATGTATGTAATTTTATGACTTCATGGACTCTGCCCCAAAGTCTAGTTGTGTCATTCAATAATTCAGTGTGTGTATTTTTAAGCCAATTTGTAAATTGCTTATTTCAACCCTAGAGATGATATATTAATTGCTTCTAAAAACTTTGCGGTACATTAAAGGCAAAATTGTAGCAATACTATAATCGGTGATTCCACACACTTATACAAAATAAAAATTACTTAGAAGTGCATGCGGTATATAGAGCCGTAATGAAAAACAAGTTTTTCCATATCAAAGCAATTAGAAAAAATGCCTCTATTTTACCTGACAGGTAAAACTGTGAGAAGGATTAAGTGATAATATTTCTTTCTGCAGCCTTTTGTGTCGTAACGACGTATGTAACTAATAGGCGATAGGTGCTTCCGTTGCTGATTCTGAGAGCGTGTTCTTCTGTCTACGTAAAAAGAATTTACCTGCAAAGTTCATCCCTAGTTGAATGGCAATTATTAACAGGCGCTTTGTACTACTGTTACTCAAGTGTTCTGGTTTCTGGTGTTGAAGATTATTGTATAAGTTTTTTATATATAAAACTCACTCGTCTCATGCCCAATGACCAGGAGCCCTGCACAACTTACAAATGAGCTAGGGATGCAATGCAAGAGTGAGCATGTGCACAGGTAGAAAAAGTGTGCTTCAATCATGTATTAGTTGGTCGGTGAGAGATTAAAGGAAAGAAAAGAAGTCATTTGCTTTGTGCTGATGATTATAATTACCAAACATTATTGCAACTGCTGAGACTCTGTTAACCTTACGAGGTATAACTTTCATGGAAATGACTGTACCTTTCACTGCATAAAAAGTTTCTGCAACTAATTGATGTTTGGTAAACTAAAAGAAATGCATAAAAATAATGGTTTCCCCAACAGGTACTTTGTACCAACTACTTAACAAGGAATCG
This sequence comes from Coecobrya sp. COE2, assembly GCA_027743765.1. NCBI lineage: Eukaryota > Metazoa > Arthropoda > Collembola > Entomobryomorpha > Entomobryidae > Coecobrya > Coecobrya sp. COE2. The sequence continues at coordinate 25,135 of JAHZMV010004422.1, read as the reverse complement.
TTTGGTTCGATAGAATAATCCTACGGCTCTATTTGTATATTTATCATAGACTATAAACTATAGTTTACTTTGTATACTCTCTGATATTTATAGAATAACCCAAAACATGTTTTTGATGATGGTAATAAATTATTTTTGTCAATGGATGATGTATCCCGATGTTGTCTGCTTCCGCTCTTTCTCTGCATTATTTAGAAGAACAATTTAGTTTGAGATTAGTACAGGAACTGTAAAAGTAATCAAAAACGACTAAATTGTATGCTCATCTAACCCAGGTGGGTGACAAATAATCACCAACTTTTACTACCATGGCATAGCCTAACCATAATTTATCGGTGAGTTTTTCGATGTTATGTCATATTCATATCATATCTATCTAGATATGTGGTGTCCTTTTATGATAAATACTCTGTGTACAAATAATAACATTTTACATAGTATGTACTTTGATTTTTTCCACGCCAAACTATTACATACCCTTAAAAGTTGGACGGAAATGGATCATTAAAATTTAAACTACATATCCTCTACTTGTTAATGAAAATTGTTATACACACTTACACACCATACAATCAACTGTCCACGATCTTTTCGTGGCTTCCATCGTTCGCTAGTCAAAAGCGTTAACACCAACCCAACCAGTAACACGAAACGCATAAAGTCTTTAAATGTACATCAACGGTATAATTTTGCATGATAATAATGCGCCAGAGACTTCATTCCATTTCAATTATTCATGGATTCACTTTCTTTCATCAAGATCATTACTTTTTTCTTGTCCGTCAATCCAACAGAGCAGAGAGAAGAGAACGCTGTTACTTGCTACCTTACGTCTTGTAATTGGCTTCTGCAACAGCCAGAAGGAATACTTCGGCTGCATAGGTATTGCCTCATTATGACGGGGGTGAAACACAATCTTGTTCGCAAAGAGATTTACGTTACAACACAACAGGTCGGTTCATATACTAATGGTACATTCGTAAGTGTAAAAATATTCAAATTATTCAATTCCTTCACTATATAACACTTACGAGAAAAGGAAAGTCATGAGAGATTAGAGATTATACAAAAAATGGCAAAGTGGAATGTATCATGTTGATAAACTCATTACAAGTTCCGACAGGTGAGGCTACAGCAACCGTGGTGAAAGTAGCTTACACAAAAATTACAATATAGTTTGATTGATGTACATGGGTGTGTGATTTGTTTTGGTTCGACAATTCACGATTACAGATACAACATATAGATATATGTTATTCATATCCCTAATCAAAAGACTGCATAATATATGACCTTTCTTTCATGGCTCAAATTCTTACTTCTTATCCCGAAGTGTATGTGAAACTTGGAATTGAAGTTAAGACAATTTTATAGAGTGATAACTAAATAGCATATCAATTCAGTAGAAACTGCGGTTAGAAAACTCCAAGCTATATACCTGCCAATCCAAAATCAACAACATTACATGCATCTTTTTCTCTTGGCCTACCTAATTCACTAACTAGAAGAGTTTTACATTTTCCATTACGATGTATATAAAAAATCATTCAATAGTTTCTCCAAGAAGACCCATTCCTTAAAGCAATGTATTCCTTTGTCTCCTGCTAATCCTGCTACTGGTGTTATAAGGGCAATTAGTATTATGGTTGCTTTACGGAATAATTATTATTATTGTTTCTAAACAGCTACCAAAGCGTAACCAACAAACTAGTTTGCATGTTTGCAAGTGATATCTTCTGGCACATCCATTTATATTCAATAATCACTCAAATTACTCCTCAAGCCGTCACAACATGCTTACCCGTCATTTATTTTAGGCTTCTTTCACTCACTGCTTGATAAACAAGAAAGAAATATCAACGAGAGAAGCAGAGAGTAGCTTCATGCACAGATTAGTTATTTAAATGCATTTTTATGTGATAAAGATTAATTTTTGCAGTCAGTTTGATGCTTTCATTATATGTAACTTGGCAAATTGCTGTATGTCTTGATATCAGAATTTCCACTGTGGGATGCTTAACGAAACTACAAAATTACCGAAGTGGATTTCTAATAATAAAAGTAATTTAATATTCAAGATTCAAGGAATAGGTAGCACACTAATAATATGCATGGCCAGAGTAACAGATCCAATAGTTCACGCATACACTTTTGCATTACTTGAGTAACTTGATAATAGTTGGTACCAGATACCAGATAGCAATACACCTATACAGACATTTCTGTTTCAAGTAAAATTACAATAAGTTACCTTAATGTTAAGTATGTACATAGATAGTACAAAATCTTTCATAATCATAGCATCAGAGTAGAACTTGGATTACGGGAAAGGATTGCCCGTTCTTGATTGTTAAATGCTGGCCACAACAGTGCCGCTTTATACAAATGCACGGCTCCCAGCATGAATGAGCACGATTTCACTTTCAGACATCAAGAAATCAATGCTAAAATTTGTTTAAAAATCCGTTTTCTTAAAATTCCGAAATCCTATATAGAAAGGTAAAAAAAATAATGAAAGAACGACTTCCTGCTGATGTTACAGCAAAAATCGTTGAGACCAACCAGGATGAGGTATGCATGCACAGGTGTATATATGTACCTAGAGATAGATGAAGTTCATTTTTATAATATTTTAAGCCCATTGGAATGATTAAGTAGCATGATTTGATTAGATTTTAGTCTGATATTCTTCTTATTTTCTGCTACTAAGTATTTCAAACCGTAACAAAACACAAGTTATATTGTCCATATTTCTTAAACACTTCATACATTTCATCAACAATTAAAATTGTATTTCATATTACAACAGAATTCATTAGACACGCTCAGTTCATCAATCCAAATTTCGGCAGAGCCTCCAGATACCATTCTTTGGTTTTCACTCGGCCAATAAATTATCATTTAATTAGTTAAAACATAAAAATATTATTGGTTTTTATATATGCACGCACACAATAGACAGCAAGCAATCAACACTTTTTTTAATATTTTAAATGTATCCCACTGCGCGTGCGTGGAATTTTAAGACTATGGCCGCAGGTGAAGATTGACTTAACTAGAACGATAACAATATGGCTTAAACGAGTAAGTCAAAAATGGAAAAAGCACAATGAAATTAAGACAGGGAGAGCTGCATGTGGTCAGGAAACAAATAATAGCAGGAATATATAACGTGAATATTGAATGACATGAATATGGATTAGAATACGCCCAAAATATTAGTTAAATTCATAATAAGAATAAAAATGCTTGCAGACAGCTGCAGACTGCGAAAAATATGCAAAAATTTCTCTTGCATTTCTTTGGAAGAACCAAGACTGTTTTATAATGTGCAAAATGTTGGGTTTCATATCTTTACATTTCATGTAATCCAAGAAATATACTTTTGCAAGCTCTAAAAATCAGTAAATTGGCCAATGGCTGCAAAAGTACAGAAAGTGAAAGATTTGCTTGCTCATTTGCTTTCCGAGTAGTAATTCCAGTAATTATCCTATTCTGCATAATAATTATTAATTGGGTGCAACAAAATCCTTTAAAACACAAGTAGTATTATTTCAGAAAGAAAGAATCCAGAATGCAAAACGAACGGTAGTGCAAGATAACATTGAGCACATCTCTGCATCCCAGTGGGTTTGGTAATTTTTTATGCAGTTTATATTCATAATTTCATAAAAAAAGTTATCTGACTATGAAGGTTTGAAGCTGATTACGAACATATAAGAATTTTCTTTAACTTTCGAATTTATCAAACCTTTCTTACAAAATGGAAAGAAGTTGAAAGTTATTATTTATCGACCTTTTTCTTGTATCTTCATGTGATGCTACAAAACAAGAAAAGATAGTCCATCTAGTTAAGAATAAAACAGGAAATGTGAAGAAAGCCAGTCAGTTGGATATATACAGAATCCAAGCATGCTATGATGAAGTAATGAATTTTACATGAAGTGAATGTTACGGTTATGGTCAGGTGTACTTCATCCGCTTAAAATACCACCACAACGCCTTTTGAACGTCAATGGTTCTAATTCTAATTACCTAATAGTTCAGTGTCTCGTGTATGAGTCCATCAAATTTTTATGTCAGAAAACTCGAATGTACTAATTCTTTGCACTTATATTCAAGTATAAATTGCATTGTTTGCAGTATGCATTGCTTGTTAAAAGGTACAGCGTCTACGGAATCGCATGTCATGCAATTATAGCCGTGGATCTTCTTTCTTTCTGAGGTCCAAATATTTAGAAAGATTAACGATTTATTTCCGCACACGTTAATTAAAAGAGCAGTGAAAATAACTGATCAAATTAAAAATTGCATATACGGCCATAACAAATTTAAATCTAATAATGGATGAGCGGCATCTGAGAAAGTTGCCTTGTTGTATGGCTACACGTTATAAAAGTGTTATTGTAGACTAATTTGCGTCTTTTTGACTATATTTTACTTGTAAGTAATCTATCTGGCAATTAATCTTTTAACCTTGAAGTCTGTTAACCTATGTATGTCTGACTTTTTTATTTTCTACTAGCCATGGCGGTATACCAGGCTGGTACTACCAGCACGTTCATTTACAATTTGAGAGTTATCCTATTAATAGCCACGTTCCAACAATAAATTTATTGCTTTGTTTCAAATTCAAAGCCGAATATTGTTACTACATATTACACTCTCTTAGCAATGCTAATAGCGATAAAGCATATAACTGCCATGAGTTGCATCAAAGTTTGTCGGTGAAGGTGAGATAATGAGGATGACGCAAGAAACTGTAGGAAAAGTCGTTCTTGGAAGGCGTATACTGTATACGAATGTGCACACGTAAGAACAAACATTAATTGCAAGCTCAAATTTTTCTCACCTGGTCAGTAGACTGAATGATTCTCCTTTTTTATAACTAGTTTAAATTCGTAATGGATATGAGATTACAGGTCTTTTTATTGGCAACTTGGGATTTCAGTGTAAATAATACGTGAAGTGTAGAAAAATTTGAACCCAATGAACTCTTTTGTCAGCAAATCTTAGGTGCGCAGTAGCAGTAAAGCGTGCAAAACTTAGGTGTGCCAAAAACCGTGGACAATTAAAGTCACACATTACCAGTTTTTAAAAAAATCAGCAAATGGAATGCTGGAATTTATTGAAGGCCAACAATGTTTTAGCGAAACGAAATTAAACAAGAAATTTTGTGCTATGATGTAAGCTTCATGATATATAATATATAGCATTAAAGTAGTCAGCATAGCGCAGTAGAAGTATTTTCTCTTGTCCCTTGCTATAAAATTCGTTATTATTGATATCGAGTAGTTACTCTTAATTAGATGTTAATTTTCTAGATATGTAAAAATAATTGTATTGAATGCTTATTGACTATTGACTCTTTTCCCTTATCATCTATCACAAACATGAAACTCCTGATTGTTTGGCTACTTTAATAAAACACGTTCTCTTGATTAGCCATTCATCTTCTGAACTGTGCTAAAAAAAATTTGCATTCCGAATGAGATTTGCAGATGAATCTAAAGTAGACAACAGACGGCTGGTTGATGATGGAGATGAGGTTTTAGCAGTCATTTTTATTTTTAACATTTCATTCTACATATTATTCACAGCGTGACTCCATAGTCTGCTAATCCTAATGCAAATTAATGCATCTTCTTGACTTATCTTTTACGGAGGAATGGACTACACAGAAGTTGTTTTATCACAAAATGTCACTTTTTGGCAAGGTAAATATATACATACATAGCATAACAAGCAAACTAATACAAATACGAGCTATAATACTAGCTACTTATGTGTATGTGTATATACATCCGAATTTAATGGTTAAGTTAAACTAGGATTATGTTGAGTGAGTATAAAACTTGCCTGTTCAATCATATTAAATATTTCCACTGCATACGAACCACTTTTCGTTTCAACCATGCAAAACGAAATTTATCTCTGTCCGATTTTTGTTTCCTCTTATTACTTAACAAACTCAAACGAAATGTCTGGCTACTGCCAGAGCTACTACTATACCAATGATACTGACCACTGATAACATGCAAGAAATATATGACTCTCTCCTTCAGGTGCAGAAAAACTGGATAATTTGGTAAGCACACAGAGATGGTGGGCTATTGTCACTCATTAGTCACTGTTGCCAAATTATACATGCAATAATGTGCAATAGCAAGTATTTATCAGTGGCCTTTGACTTCATTAACCAGTTAGTTGAAGAAAATGGTTTTTCATTTCTTTTTCCTTCAGAGAGTAAGGCAGCGCTTTAAAATTAGCATATAGTGTTACATATCAAGTTTGTGGATAAAACACTGATGAGCTTCTGTCAGCATCAGTATCTTATGACGCGTAATGTAAGAAAAGAATTGATAAGTAGACGCGATTAAAATTTCAAGTTTCTAAGAAAAAATTGGTTTCTCGTTATACTATACAAATTTGGGCATCTGACAATGTCATACCGTACTGGCACTGTACTTTGCAGAACTTGCAAAAACATTTTTCTCCTTCTTTTGTATGTATGTAGTTCTTTTCGTGGCCGCTTTCGACAAATGCCATTCAACGAAAAATGAGAGTGAATGTTGTTTCCAGTGCCTCCTAATGACATATATGTACACTGTACAGTGTCCAAAAATGACTCGACTGGAGGTAAGCAAGCCATCCAATGATAGTGTAACATGTTGCCTTACTGCTTTTCAGGTTTCAGAGAAGAGAATTGCAGTCTAAAAATTCAAATATAATTAATCAAATGTCATGGTCATGATTCTTATGTCAGTGGATAGTGAAATAAAAAAAGACTCTGGCACTCTCCAGATATGCAACATGCACTGTCGTATCCTTCTATGTAAAAACAAAATCATTAAAATCAGATTAAAATAATACAAGTTTTTGTTTGCTGTAATGTATGCTGTAATAGAAAATGGTAATGGCACATGTTTTGAATTAGAAATAGGTACAGAACATTTTAGTGGATAAATGTGTTTTGCATCTTGTTAAATTGATAAACCATTTGGTGCATGCATTTTCTTTGCAGTATAATATGTACTATACTATCATTTTTTGCAAGTCGGTCATCAATCAACTGCATTCTTTTCTTTTTTAGCATATTTATTTGCTAGTGAATTCTGAAGAGACGAGACGAGTATGGGATTGATGAGATATTATATACTTGTTTGGAGATGTATGAGTAAGCTTCCAGGCTAAGCCTATCGACCTGTTTTAACCAATCGCACTCTACAGCATAATATAGATATTGTCAACGAGAGAACTACAAAATGGCACAGTTCAACTAACTAAATGTGATAATCTCATCTCCGCTAGCAATCATGAAAAAGAATAAGCATTTGTTTACGATTTGGAAAACTGGTATATGTCAATTGATCAACAACTTTTGCCTGTGGAAAAAGTAAATGTGGCAATCAATTTTGAACAACGAACAGAAATTGTAATGTCTTCCTTTTTTTTAAAAAAATCCAATCCCTTAAAAATGTGCAACTTCCAGGTATTTTGGGCAGGAATGAGGGTTTTATTTACTTACTACTTCTATATATAACTCATGCTTGAGGGACAAAGCATCTTAATTTTGCTGCTAAGTACAGAATATGCTGCATTGTGATATGTACATATACAGGTTCATGAAAAATTGGATGGATATTCTTTTAATTGTTCTCCAGTCATGTTTTACAAGACAATTACTTTCTCGGCCACTTCAACTATTATGAATAAGATTACTGCTGTCAATTAACAACCGCGTTCAATGTAAGTAGTGTGTTAAAGGGATATTAGTGTCATGTTAGTACACCTGACCGATTCAAGTAAATTGTGGTTAACTGACTTTAATTAGTATTTGACTTGATTTGATAGTTTTTCTGAAGTATCATGTTTTGTGTAAAGTACTTTAGCTTTTGGCCATGCGTTAAAAATACTCACTAGATGTACGACGGTAAGGAGTACAACGAACCAAAATAAATCTTGGAACAATACATAGTTTTGACAAGATAAGGTAGACTTCGATATACAAACTGCAGTTAGTATATAGCAATGCTACGAGAACAAGAATATCCCATCTAAGCTTGCTAAAGGCAATAGAAATTCGGGTTTTAGTTTTCCACAACTGCAATCTCAGAATATTTGTTTATTGAATGCATTTCCACTTGAAATCTCTTACAGAGATAATCATCATTAAAATATTATCCAATGTGCATGTAACAAAAATAATAATAGAAGACATAAAATGAAACATGTATGGATATGAGCAAAAATCTCAAGAATTTTCACAATTTATAGCGTGCGTTCGACTGGATTTTCCATCGTGCAGCAGAATGGCAGGATTTTCACGAGGACGTGAAATAAAAATATGTAAAATAAAAAAGATGATGAGATGACGATGATACGCCAAGTTTTTTCTTAATTTTCAAGTGATTTGTGATCCACAACCTGCAACAAAATGAAAACCGAAAAGAGTGGTTGTATTAGCAAGAGCAAGTGAATTCTGCATTCATTGTCAGTACTTACAGATTATAGCATACTTCTACGGGTTATAATATTGTACAAATACTAGTACAAAACAAGTGTATATAGTTTTACCAGGCAATGAATGCAATATGCAACGATTGTATGCAAAAGCGATTAGTATTAATAATATTCATGGTTTACTACTTTGAAAATTGCGAGATTTGTAAATACGTATGCATATGTTCGTAGTATATCTTTGAAGAATCTATATACATTAGTACTACCTGAGAGAATGATAAAAAAGATGATATGGTACTACAGAATTGAGCGTTTACGAGCCAGTTTAGCTACCTTTGCGTGACGATTTTTCAACTAAATGGACAAGCCGGCTGCCGCTGCGATGGTGGTGGTGGTGGCAAGATGGCTTATTTGTTATCAGTTATATTATTAAGAATGTAGTAATCAGGAGGCAGGAGAAATCTTTTGTTTGTTATTGTCTTCGTCATTGTTGTTTATTGCATATTATGTATAATATACTTTCTTTTCATTTTCTTTTTAACGTGGAGATGAAAATGCGGTATAAGAAGCTTTGTGCTGACCCGCCTCCCTTGTACCTACCACTTATCCCGTTCCTTATACATATCGTATCGGACAATATCCGAACAAGCAAAAACAATAAATAGGAAAGGACATACATTTTTTATACACGATACGTATAAGCTATAATATGATTATGAAATGAAAATGCTATATGCTTTTACAAGCCAATTAACCAAGCCACTTGACGAGTATAATGAGGTAAAGTCATGTAAATTGTGTGTTTGCATGTAAATTTTGATTTTGAGAAGTTTCACCCTTTGACTTGTATGAGTACGCTGTGTATACAATGCATGGTTGCATGAATTACTTTTTGTAAAAAGCATACTTACATTAATTACTGTTTTAAGGTGAAGTAATTACAAGCGTAAGTGTGATGTACAGCAAAGATTGCATTCTTTCAAGTAACATCATTTTACTTTCAGGAAGCTGTCAGTGTCATATTTGTATCCTCTTTAGATCAGCAAAAACAAATGAGATTTAGTAATTTCAAGAAACCTACTTCTTTCTTATCTAAACCAACATATTGAATAAGGAAACTATGAAGCTAACAAGAAGGCAGCTTGTAATATATAATAATAAACAAACAGATTTTTATGAGGCAGAACTGTCCGAAAATTAACTAGATAACTGCAAGATGTACATAGTATTCGTAAGTTATTGCATCTATTTGCTGTTTACCATTCATCATAATCATGTAAAGCAAACAATGTACTTTGTGGGAAATGATGCGCTTCTATACTACATCTTGTGAAAGGGTCATCGACTTGCTTAAATTAAATAATCTAAAACCAAATTAAGGTGTTTTGTTTTCCAAAAATATACTGTAGACTCGACGTTTCTGTTATTTGCTTGGCCTTGTACATGTACTAACTGAAACAAGTTATCATAGCATAAGATAGACTAACAGTCTCCAATCTGGATGAACATTATACTATGGAGCGGCGTGGCACATTTTTTTACTTTCTCTGCTCATAAGTTGCTTTACTTTCCTTTTTCCAATCACTGTATTTTCTATATATTCTTGGCTTATTTAAGTTTTACCTTTACCCCATGCCTGCAACGAACAGGGACTGTTCTCTCAACAATCTGTTTTTAAGTACACATTTGTCTCAAACCTCTATCGAATTCACGCCAAGATTCTGCTTTGGGGTTAACGTTCTAGGACAGGAGGTCAGATTTTTGGTCATCATTAAGTAAGGAATCGTGTTGCAGTATATTCTCATGGTCTGGATCTTGACTTCCTGAAACGTATAAAATAAAAATACAATTTAGAAAAAAATATGATATACATATAAAGGAATCCGGCGAAAGTGTACCGTATTTTCATGGTATTGTACAATACAATACATGCATGGGTTTTCAATAAAATTAAATAACACGCAATGTCTAGATAACAACCACGCGGGATTTGAATCAGTTGTAAATGTAATACAGTGACGCGGGTATATGTTACGACATAGTGAATGACGCTTACTAAAGTTTTTTTATGTATCAGTTCTTCTACATCTGCATACATTCCTTCAATATTATGTAGTTACGCAAACAAATCAAATATATATAAAATATATTCACACACAAGATTTCTCACGATTTGAACCCTGAATCTTAAAATCATAACTACTTCAATATGTCATCCTCGATTTCCATTTCATGTCAATTAGGATTCTGCATTAATTTGCAGATACTTAAATAATAACTGAAATGTGGTAAAAAATCATCCAGTATTATTTATAATGCAGGCTTTCTCCAACCGACAAGATCGCATTGATTTTAACGAAAGTGCATGTATGTATCTACTGAGAGTTGATATGTGCATATCATCTACAATATGGTACATATTTGGATTATTTCAAGTAATGCCTTTCTTCGTAAAAAACCATGAGAAAGCTAATATGATACTACACCTTTACTAGAATATTACTACTGTGCTGATACGAAAACCCGAAACTGGTGAAGCTCATTAATAAGCTGAGAACATGAACATGCTGTTATTTTTTCTGCGGCATGGGAGGTGATTTTTATCAGACTACTGAATAAACTTACTAGTTTCAAAGGTCATTGTTGGAATTTAAATTGAGAAATTACATATTTTACACGAAGATACAACATTGTTTGATTTTGCGATTTTGAAATGGCTACTTTTTTCATTCACGAATAAATATTCGCATTGAATTGGATTTATTTTAAGAACTTTAATGCACAATAAAAACCCTTCTGATAATGACTGTTTTCATTTTTAACAAAGAATACCTGCGTCAGCACGTTTGAAAATTGAGTTACATTTATGGGAAGGTGCATTTTATGAAATCAGAAGCGAAACATTAGATTGATTTTGAAGATAGTGCTAAGTAATGCTATTAATCTGATATCGGTTTCAGTGCGAAGATGCCTTTCTTTTCATTGTGAAATAGTGAATCGAAGGAAAACAAAAAAATACTTCACTACAATTCGGAGAAAGATGTACATACCAGCAGTATAAAAAGCGAATTTTTGTATCATGTCCAAAAATATTCCCCAATTCCATAAAAGCGGATTATCTACCACAGCTATGAAAATACGCACGCCATGTCATCCATAAAATCACTGTACATTGTAGAACATAGGACAACAATGCATATATTTAAAGTGAAAAATCTGATGATCTGATTCCATATCAGAATGGTACATTGCGTTGTTACTTTCCTCATAATATTTTCCCATCACCAAATCTTCAAGCAAATCGTAAATCTATGTAATGCAACCAAATTACAAGTAGCAAGAAAACCACGATACATATTTTTCTTTAAAAAAAATTGGCAACCTGTTACCGATAACGTTTTAAATGGATTAAATGTTAGCATATTCGTATACATTACTTTTTTCGTAAAAGTGCTTTCGCTATCTTAATGTGTTTCCACTTTCCACACTCACAGTTGTAGTTGGTTTGCCACATTTTATCATCATGAGTCGAAAAAGCCTGCAAATTACACCGTGACTAATTCATGTTAGATGGTAATTGACGTGTGGCTTTAGCACCTATCAAACCACACTGTCGGATAGGTAAAAGATCCAAATCAATCATAATAGAACAGAGTATCTAACACCCTAGTACAGTAACAATCAACCAATACTGCTACCAACATCAGGCGATGTAAGCGTAAAAAATGTCAGTATCTTTTCTCCTCAATAATTGTGTCCACCCACCCACAACAACAACTTTCCTTTGAAATATACATTGTTGAAATGGGAAAAGACCTGAAAAGGTTTATACATATATCGTCACATCCTCATATATTATCTTCAAAACTACACATTACAATGCAATGCCTTGCACGATCTATGGGTTTGGGAAGCATCCTTTCAAATTACCACTGCAATAATTTTTGGGTCGGCCTTTTACATGACTGTGGGAGTCTAAAAGGATCCTTGCACCACACACAAAGATATGTTATTACGTTATATCATGAGGTATTTTACTACACCTCTACACGTACCTATTATGAAGTTCGCATGTGGTATTATAGAATGCGAATATTGTTCTCTGTTGTCTGATAGGGGAAAATTGTGTACAAAACATATTGGTTTATCCTTGCTAGCTGTTGATGTTTATAAAAGGAGCCAGACAAGTTTAACGATCCATAATACCTCACTCATCTTTTCAGATGTAGATCAATTAGGAGCAATATTAATTTATTTTTATGATTATTGCCTGTTCGTGAGGTGCTGGCCAGCATTGCAATAAAATGTGCAGTACCAACCAACTCAGAAAAATCCAACTTTTCCCGTAAAATGGGAAAAACACTGACAATGAGTATTTTTGCTCTTGAGTAAACGACTGAGGCTTGGTCGGATCGAAACAAGAATACAAAACAGAACAAACGAATTTACCCAAATATTCATTAGAACTTAGAGAACCTTATTACCTTTTACTCAATATTGCATTATGATGACTTTACAGACATGTAGTAGGCAGGTTTCTTGGTGAACTCATTTTCACTAAACCATGTATGACAGGGGTGGATATTTCAAATTCAAATTTTTATGCAATAGAGCGTCCAGTACTCAATTTTTTCAATTCTTCATTTTTCAATCTGTCTGGGAAATGAACAATCTCCCTCTGTGCATTTCAACGACCAAATTAATGCGTATTTATAATGAAAATGAGTGGCAGGTAAAATATTTATTATTCTATCGTCTTTCCCCGGTTTAGCTTCATGTGCAGCTATAAACAATTTTTTATATTTCTTGAATTTAGATGTAGCTTACTTCTTTCACGGATTGTTAAATTTTATTGTTTGATTAACAAAATTAATTATATTTTCTTAGTTTAATTATACATGGCTTCATCAACCAATCATTGTCCTAAAATTACGTAAATCTTATTGATATTCAAATACGTAGCATGCTATATTTCTGTTTAAACAAACAATGCATAATATGTAATCTACTTGTTAAAAAGAAGGGAAACAACTATGACAGGCTGGTAATATCATCCGCCACCATGTGGGAATGTACCAGTCTTTCAGTTACATAATATTCATTTCATACGTGCGCATTGCACTGTCACAAATGAAAAGAAGTATTTAAACAACAGTAAAATAACATAATATATATTAAAGGCAAGTATTCACACAGAAAAGTATTCGGTTGGTTTGATTCCAGTTGCAGCAATAAAAAGCGAATTACATCAACCAGTATTCATATCAGCGCATAAATCATCATTACTGTATATCAGTTTAGGAGCCTCGCCATGAACAATAGTAGAAATGATTTTTAGATGCAATAAAGTGATAACACGTAAACCACATTTTTTATGCACATTGAAAAGGATCCATTTTTAAGCATTACATTCATACTTACACGAGATTATATTTTGAGCTCAGATCTGCAAGGTACCGTAGGGCATTTATGTACTCATCTTTTATTTTGATGAAACAAATGACCATTAATGACCTATGACGCTAGACATGCAGCGGAGGCAGATGTAGTAGTAGTAATTTATTCTTGTCCAGATTTTTTCAAACTCCATCTGGTAATGTACAAGAGTTAGCGTAAATAGTAGCACCTGCTCAATACGTTTATGAAGTAGAAAAACAATGTCTTCACATGACTATAAGACAACGACCTGGATATTTTTTTTTACAAAAATGTCTGTTTCAAATTTTATGCTTTACGATTATCCTCAGTGTGCATTTCTAATATAAAAAAGATGTGCTTCCAACTCAACTTTTATCAACTTTATTTTAGTGTGCTGGTACCTGCTTAAAGAGCTAGGAGGATTGATAGATAGATTATCCTTGGAGTATAGATGTGCAACCAGTAGCATCTCTCTGATACCAGTAGCACTGATTTTCATGACGATGTTCACGCTCATGGTTAGTTTTAGTGATATGATAACATGCATTTTCTTGAGCTGTGATTTACTAGTTCCGAATTGAAATGACATTGTGTGCTTTGGTTGCAGAATAATTCGGTACTTGCTAGAAAATCAACTGCATCAAGCATCATGAACCTGAGAAAATTATATGTGGTAATTACACATTTACATAAGCTACCCTCACCCTTAGTAAAAAAATATAGCATAGCTAACGTATAGCATTATTTTATGTGAAAGTATTTTTCTTATCTAATCAAACATCATTTCTAGCTGCCTTTGTTAGTACAGGCAGGAATTTTCTTTATGAAGATATTCTTCACCACAAAACATCTCGATGCTACATATTACATTATATATATCATGTATGTACTATGTACATGTATATTTTAGTTGTTCGTAATTAAATTAGGTATGTAAATTTGCCTTCAACAGATATCGTGAAACTTACTAGCAGGTTTCTTTTAAGTGTTAGATTTATCTTATCCTAATTACTGTACATAATTCAAATAGAACAGCTCACATAGGAAAATCGCCAAAATAAAATTCAGTGGGAATTGATAACCCATCGTGAGCTATTCTTGTTTGTTTAGACCAGAAATCTCTTGAATTTAGATACTGCAACCTAACCAATTGTACGTTGTTATCAACCCTCCTTATTAATGTTGTGCTCCAGACAATAAAATAACAACGAAATATATTTTATATGGAATTACCAATACCAAACAAAACAATCTACCACTATGAATGACGTTTGTGAAACAACTTGGAGAAAAAGTCCATAATACTTTTTCAAAGTCCACATTAAATCATTTACTTTACCCGTTAATGTATTTCATTTCTATGAAAATTGATTACATGTACCACATTAACTTATTAATTACACCAAACCCGCTTCGAAAAATCATCTTACTGTATGCTACATTTTAGGTTAATGACAACATCATATATATGACCGTTACTCATTTTCATGTATTTCTTGCCAACATGGTCACTTGAGTTTGCACGGTACGATTTTATTATTATTGGTTAAGGCAAAATGCATTAGTATAGTGAATTGTTATTTACCTCATCATCATTAACAAGAACCGCGACAGGGTAAGTAAACATTACTCAGTCAGTGTATTATCTTGCCCGTATGTTCAAAATATATTTTGTAAGCAATATTTGCATTTGACTTTATATGAGTATGAGGATACCATGAACCCAAGCGCCTATATGCCATACTCAATAAAGCAACATTCCCTCTTGTCAATTTGAAAAAAATATTAGCAATATGTAAATAGTACTTTGCTCACTTCTTGTTTTAATGATGGCACCGTGACGCGGTGGTGATAATACCTTGTTATTTAGATATTTAGTGGCTTTCTTGGTCACTTTTTATTTGGAATCCATGTATGTACCCCACAGTAGAGATCGGAGATACCGGTAGAAGCAAAGTTTTTCCTTAGAAATCAAAAAATGAAATTTTTGATAAAGGCAATTTGATTACAGTCGACATCGGTACTGCAAGATAACAGAATCCTGATCTTGCAAAATATTTATTTGTTGATTATGATCTTGTAAACATTATACCTAACACCAATAAATATGCACACCTGTATGTTAAATTAGAAAAAAGTTGGAATTTGAAATAATGATGGTGCAGAGCATTTTACAAACTTAAAGCTACTGGGCGAATGCATAAGAAATGGAATATACTAATAACTAATGTCATATACATAACTGCAGGAACTTTGAAAATTCAGACTTATGGTAGCTAATCAAATGGTAATAATATATTTAAAATTAATTGACCTAACTCATCGAACAGTCAACAGAGGTTTGGTGATAAATCATTTTAAATCTTAATTCAAGTGAATCCGAGTTATCGTGAATAAGAAAACAGCTATAATAGTTGTCTAATTCTTGTAAGTTTTGCCTGTAAGGTACATGTAAATGTCCATTCACACCGATGTTACTACCCCTTAGCACTGTTGGCTATATTAATTGCCCCACCCACCCTTACTAAGGTTTTTTTGACAGTTTTGTACTGTGGATTTTGTTGTTTGGTCAACACATTCATCGATTTAATTTTTATGATTTTTAACTTTAAAAACTAGATTAGCAGCATGCGGTCGGAGGTAGTAGGAAGGTGTGTGCTACAATAATAGCTTGATGGAACATCATGTATGCATGTTGTCCGCAAACAATATCTAAATATATTATGTACATAGATGCATACCATAATGTTGGCTCGTTAAATTGTAGTAACTTGAATAGCAAGTAAATGGCAAGTGTTTTTTTACCGAAATTCAAGACCTAGACCAACCTATAATTCTTTCATAATAACAGGAATATCACAAGTCACACTAACCACTATTATAGCACATTTTTGTAAATCATCCACCAAAATACATACATCCAATGCATCAAGTGAAAGCAAGTTGTATACCTAATGCATCATATTACCCATATCACCGCAACATCAATGAAGTGGTCATTGCATTTGTTACCACTATCAAGTAATTTTATCCTGGTACCATCATTTGAAGCAGCATTCTAACTTGTATTTGTATTGTACTGCACAAGTGACAGGGATAGTAGAGAAGATCAAGATGCCAGATAAAACACACAGACGGATCAACGTCGCAGGTGATAATCATGTTGCATCTCTTGTACTTTACATATTAATGTTACAATCACATCCCATCGCTGTCCCTAACCTTCCAAGGTAGCCCATGCAACTCCTGAAGAAACACCTTTTTCAATCCTCACCAATTATGAATGAATTTATTATGTTGCTTAATGCAGTAGCAGAAATAAAAAATACAACTACATACCTATGTCAAATGCTGATTTTTTTATGGTATACTATATATTGTATGTATGTATTCATACTAAATAAAAACAAAGCTTTAGTTTGAACTAGTGTGATTAATTAAAGAACTAGTGATTAACATAATTGGATATAATATTTATCTATGTGTCATTATTTTTTAACATTTTTATTTAAACTCCCTGACCTTTGCTCATACCAAACTGAAAACTTCTACATGACATGTGAAGTGAAACGATTGCATTAGCCTGCCATGGTCTTTCCCGTTTTTATAATCTTCACTTTATTTTCCCTTTTCGCTGTTCTGACAATGAATAGCATAAGTTTTAGGAAATCAATCAAGAACTATTATGATGAACTAAAATTTTAATATTGAAAACGAGCACATAATACAAGTGATATAAAACAAATACATAGGGCATACATTATGCACTATCAGCAACCATGCAGGGATCACACGAATGTGAAAAGTGAAACGATATCAATGATACGATAGTTGAATAGTGCTAATAGACGGTGTCGGTGTACTTGAACTCAAGTCAAGTCAATTAACTGTGCAACAATTCAATTCAACAATTCAAAACTGTGCACAGTAATGTTAAAAAATAAACATGTTTCAAAACAAAAATTTTGTTTTGTTTATCTCACAAATGTTTATTAAATTTTCGTTTTGTTTTTGTTTCAGTCGGATTTGTTTATTTTTGTTTTGTTTATTAACTTGAACAAAAATAAACATGTTTAAACATTTTTTTCTAAAATTTTCCCGCCGCTTAAAAATTGACAAATAGGGACACGATAAAATGATAGTATTTAAACTCCATGAAATTGATATAGATTAGACCTAGTACTGATGGATGCAACGTCCCAAATAATTCTTTAGCGTAGATCTAAATCTAGCGCCACCGTGCTCGTTCGCAGGTTTTAGATGCACTTTTTCAGCACACTCAATTCATTGTCATCACAGCTGGTACAAGACGAAGTGTTCTTTGTCTACTGGAGTCATTTGTCTTGTTCCAGCTGTGATGACAATGAATTGAGTGTGCTGAAAAAGTGCATCTAAAACCTGCGAACGAGCACGGTGGCGCTAGATTTAGTTCTACGCTAAAGAATTATTTGGGACGTTGCATCCATCAGTAGCATAAATAAGATGTATTCATGTTTCACATGTTAAAAGACCATGATCACATTTACAGTTTGTAATCTTCAGGAAACGAGGCAAAACTGGTTCTCACATGTTTATTTGTATGGCTGCTTCTGAAGTAAGCATGTGTGGGGCCTGCATATCCTAAACCTAATACCAAATGAAACAACCCGACACGGTTGAGGTATACCTGTTCGCGTTAAAGCGTTGTGGTTTGGGAGACATAAAATATTACTTACCATCCTTTAATTGAGGGCAGTGATTATGTACTGTTCAAACGCACCTAACAGGTACCGACTGTCGGTAACCGACAACTTGTCCCTGGTTTATACCAGGGCCCAGGTGCAACAGGTGTACATTGTAGGACTCCACCTTCCCTACGCCACCCAGGTTTAGGGAGCTTGCAATGAAGAAAAGGGAAAAAAGCTTGTGGCGTGGGTCTCCATTTTATGATTTTTCTTGTTGGCTCAGTCACTCTACGGCAGTCCAACCGCATCATGTCCCAGTGCAAATTTCCAGTTTAGTGAACAATTAACCGACCTATTTTAATTTCTAATCTAAATGTCAACCGGCTTAAATATTTGTAAATTGAAATTGTCAGGTTACTTCTTGAATCCGCATGTCACAATTGATTTATTGTTCATTTTGTGTAAGCTTTTATTATCCGTTTAAAAAAATAATGTTGGCTGCAGTAAATGAGATTTTATCAAATTTCTATTACGGTATCATGGTTGACCAAGTTATTTCAGTAATAAAGTATTAAATTCTACGCAACCACAATTTAAACTGCTTGGGGACGGGGACCCAAATTCAGTATGGAACTCATTCATTCCATCGACCACAATTGAAAGAGTAAGTAAGTTAAATTTATTTTTTACTGTTATCATCATCATTCAACCTGGTTACTGCAAGTTCAAGCAAAAAATGAAGGAGATTATTTATTCTTCAATATACTTTAGCTTGTTTAAGTCATCAAATGAGTTCAAGCTGGTACTAATTACATTTTATTTTAATTATTTTAGTTTGCTCTTCGCTTTGGTAAATATGGACGTACGGATGACTTGAAATGTTCAATAAAATCCACCTGCAAATTGAGGGTGTGGTGTCTGACCGTGAAGTACTACAAAAATCAAGTGCGACTTCGGTAAGCTAAGATAGGTAAATTCATGGTTTTTTATTTCGTCCAAAACATAATATAACGACTACGATATTAACAATTAATTTGCAGGCCTATAACCTATCAATGTATTTTCACCTCGAACATAAAATCTGTAATCTGAAAAAAATGCGACATGTTTTGAAGATTATTCTAAGTGAGCATTTGTCATATTTATAGAATGCGAAATTTCTCCACCACGGAAAACCCTTGAAATTGGAGCCAGGTCAAAACCGGACATCGTGCACCATCTCACCTGTATGACTGCGACATCGTGGGATCCAGAAAGTATTTGAAATTATCACTTAGAAATGCTAACATACTAGGTATGCTGATAACACAGTTGCATAACCATTAAAATAAATACTAAATAGATATAGTTATTACGTACAAGAATTTAACTCAAGCTTTTAATAGAATTCAATGAAAATGCGTCCAGTAAGAGAGTGGAATCCTATCACGACAAACGTATTTGTTGTGAGTGGTCTAAATATATTTGGAATGCAGCAGGAATTAGAAAATAAAACTGTATAAATGTACTTAAAACAGGTAGCAGTGTACTTAAAAAACAGGGTTACTCATTGATTCGTATATAAAGGTTTGACGTCATGACAAAGGTGTCAAATCAAAGTTCGCTTTAGAGGAATTGAGGGAAGCCATTAGCAGTTCATCCGTTATTATATTTTAATGTAGTGCACTTTAAAATTTTAGTCAGAATGAATTTGAAGACTTTTTAAGGATTTAATACAAAATGAAGCATCACTGAAAGGTTACCATTGATGCTTAAATTCATATGAAAAACAATTGATTATGTGTAATTTCAAAATTGGAAACCATATCATAAAAGCAAAGCCAGTTCCGCATGCGTTTGCAATCTAGACCATTATTCCAATAGTTAGTGATATGGGGTGGTGCCCTAGGCACACAGAAAAGAAAAATCAGTTTCTTGCTGAATTTGAACATGCTTCGGTGATTATGAATTTCTCAATTAATTTGTCAACGATATTCATTAGTATGTTGTGTTTTTTGGATGTCAAGAGTTGGTCGTCCAATCATCTACTCATGAGGTAATATGTACCATCGTCCATACCAGTTAATGTTAAACGGCCAAATACTTTCATGGAAAAATGAATGGTCGGAGAAAAATGGGTGCACATCCTGTCTTCCAAAAGTAACATCCTCATGTTGGATTTATAAACATTGAGCCAGTGCTTGCAAAATTTATTTAACAAAGGTATCCATTAATTTAGAGCAGTAATGCAAAATGCAAGTGCAGTGCAAAACTGAAAATTGTTGCTTAATTGTGATGTGTTATATTATAAATTCCTTTTAAATCCCCACTATTTCCGTTATTTGGTAATTTATTACTCGGGTTGGGATTTTGGTCCCAACGAATTTTATATGGGATATATTTAGCTAAATTATGTTTTTACTTATGATTTAGGATAATGGGGAAGAATTTTGAATCCCTTTTTTATTAAAAGGTTTTGATAAACTGTATGCCACATATATTTACAGACCACGCAAATTCGAATTGAGCCTCTAGAAATACTACAAATGTAATGTAGTAATATTTCTGTTTATTACTTTTAAGACGGCTGGATAAAGAATTGACTGCTATACTGCTTAATTGACAGCTTCCATACTAGCATTATGAAGCCAACCAGCAATTTATACGTATACTAAAAATATGTTCAATTATTATTCGTCCAAAGTTTATAAAGGGCAGGTTTGGGGAAGCTACTGTCATATTAACAATAAGTTTGGACTTGGTAGAGTTTCCAGTCTGAGTCTCTAGGCAGAATGGGAACTTAAAGACTGTTAGAGTCCAACATAATTCAAATAGTATTGTGAACTTCCACCTTGACGATGGCTCAAGCAATCAATAATATTTGCTTTGAACTATTGTTGTAAAAATATAATCTTAGAATTATACGGAACTGTTAGAACGGAGTATGTAGACACAAGGGAAATTGAAATAGCCATGAAAACTGTTCCTGCGGATTCAATGATGATGAAGAAGATAGCTATATAGATTAATTTCACTAGAATACCTTACACAATCTAATATCCATCACACACATCACAATAATCTCACAATGATCTGGACTTGTTCCTATTCTGTGTTGACATTTACTTCAACTGTTGTTAAAGGAGTTGGTGCATTATGTAAGCGGTGTTGAATGACTTCATATATGTACTTTAAGCAAATACGATAAGGAAGACTAGGAGAGTATTTCATATCCTAATTGACCGAAACGATTTTAATTAGTATCGCAATAATGCAAGGTCAATTTGGATTTACCATTATTTCTATGTAGGAAGCTGGATTAAAAATATTGACCTTCGCTATAAAGGTATGGAAAATGGTTGAGAAAATCTTATAATCGTCGATGAAATTGTAAATTGCACTAATGTAAGTGTTATATATTCAAATGCCAAGAAAGATAATTGCATATTAAAATGCTTCCACACCAGAAAACGAAGTATGGCATCTGTCTATGTTTGCGCCTGTGATGAAATATTTTTTCCATCGTGGGTTCTAGTTTACGGTGGAAACAAAATGACATGTGGTTGGTCATATTAACATGGTGAGTTTTTGAACAAATCATACACATATTCTGAAGGGTAAATTTCATTTTTAACCCACATAAAGCATTACGTAACTTGCCATGACATTGGATTGCTACAGTTTTTACTTACAAAAATATAAACCCAATTTTGGCTGTTGACTATGATTATTTCTAATTCTTCATTTGCAAATTTGCAGAACGTCTTTTTCTGATAATGCTTGTAGCAAATGATGTGACCAATTTCCCATAGAGTAGACACATAACCCGTTAAAAATAACTCTACAAGTTCTTTTCTAATAGAAGGCTAAAAATATCAATTAATTGTATAACTAAACTTGCTAGTACATTGGATTGCTAGAGTTTTTACTTACAAAAATATAAACCCAATTTTGGCTGTTGACTATGATTATTTCTAATTCTTCATTTGCAAGTTTGCAGAACGTCTTTTTTTGATAATGCTTGTAACAAATGATGTGACCAATTTCCCATAGACGAGACACATAACCCGTTAAAAATAACTCTACAAGTTCTTTTCTAATAGAAGGCTAAAAATATCAATTAATTGTATAACTAAACTTGCTAGATTGGTTTAGGAAAAAAGTAAATTGGATTTGCCGAAGCATGCACAAACGGTCATCAAATTCTATGTAATTGTAATAAATGGTTTGTGGGAATTACAGATTTAAGAAGTTGGAGGGCAGGAACAGAAACTGAAATATCTGCCATTAAAATTTTCCATTATATTGAAGTAATGAAAATATTGCTGTGTTTTAATTACGAAAAGATGAATTTTCACCGGATCCTAAGTAGGTAAAAGAGTGAGAGTGCTCCAGCTCAGATTTTTTGAAAGATATCATGTAGAAACATATCTATTGGTATTTATGTATTTGAAGTTAGCAGTAAAGCTTGTGAATTGATGTAAATTCCTTAAGATATATAGTGCTTGGTTTAAAAACTGCAATCTAATCTATTTATTAACTTTTTTCACTTTACCTTGTGTTTACATCATTCCTTCTTACAAAATCAAAATATGTAAACGTTACTCACAATTAAATAAACAGCTTAATACTTTTGTATGGTGTAGGAGCCAATAGGAAGCATAATGTAAACGTGAGCTTGACCATATCCAAGGTTTTTGATGTTTAATTCAATGTATGGATTTTGATGTCTTATCATAAATTTTAAAAATCCATTGTCACAATTTTTTTCCGACTGGTAAGTTGTTGACGTTTTACCATCATTTGTAAAACAACAGGATGCACACAATAATTTAGGTATTTTTTGAATTTTAAGTATGGCTGTAATTTCTGCGCTGCTATCTAATAATTGATGAGCAAAATTGGGACTTTGAATGTAGAGGTATTGATACTGATTATGTTTTCAGGAGAGTGGCATGTTTTGTAGAATTATAAGCCCACTGCACTTGACATTAAGTCTCTCCGGCTTTTGGTGTAAGTGTGACAGGTATACAGATATACAGGTATCGTTTCCATTATGTGCTATCTAATTATCTGTGTGTGTGTTTGCTATTTACTTGTGGTGAAGTGAACAACTGGTCGAAAAGACCTGAGGAAATTCCTTCTTATTTTTAGCACTCCAGCTGAAGAATTAAAAAGAAGTAGTAAAGTATAGAGGTAAAGAGTGAGGTAGAAAATAAATTAAAATAAAATAATATAAGATGTCCATGCTAATGTAAGAGAAAATCTGTTCGTAAGGTTTCGTCGTTTCTCAAAATATATATACGTATGGTCCAATAATTTAGAAAAGAGTTAGCAGTGATGAATATTTACAATATTCTGGAAAAAAATGTTCGGCAAATTCGTGCATTCAGTATGGAATTACGGATATCAAACAATCTTTTCCACCACAGAGTTTTCCTGAAACAATGAATAAACATACTTCTCTAAGGGATTATGGTTCATAATATTTCTAATTAAATGACGCTTTTCGCAATGTATTGAAAAGTATTTTCCAAAAATTCAATCGTGTTATATATTATTGAAAGCTAAAGCAGAAACACACACCTAAATATTCATATTTAAATTATTGATTATTAGTACATGACCTAGCAATGGCAGTAAATATAAATAAAGCAGTTAAACCATAATGTAATGTTGAATACATCAGGAAACTAATTTACAAAGCAAAGGAATTCCTACAAGAAGGAACTTAATGAAAGTCATACAGACTTCCGCCTTTCCTCGATTCTTAGCTTACTGGAGCAATTATTCATTTATACTTGTAGTAGTATATACCGATATCGCGAGCTATGGCTGGTTAACTCTTACATCAACAGATATGCAATGAAGGTGCCAAATTTGATAATGTTTTGAAAACAATATATTTTATATAATTCAATATTACGTCTTGAAGATGCATAAGATCATGCCAATTGGAGTGGCCACCAGAAGATTACGTAAAAATGTCTTACCTTGAAGTATTTTATATTTTTCCATCCAGCAATTAATTGGTGAGATAGGGCTCCATATCTACTGTACTATGCAACATCATTTTTCACATCTCAGTTAAAATGAACATGTAAATAATTTGGGGCTTGCACGGAGTAATGCACATGGCTAGAGGGTGGCACTGAACCCTCTAGCGTCTAGAGAGGCAATAATTAGTATTTTTAGATAGGAAATATTTCAACATTCTGCCCATTACTATCTATAACGGTATATCACCATGAAAATGATTTATTCCAGTCAAGTGCCAAGCTGCAGGGATCCCTAAGCGTGATCACAAATTACTTCTGTTTTTTGATAGGCCTTTAGCTAAACCCCACCAGTTGAATGCTCATTTGGCAGATAATTATTCTTCAACGGGATTGTCTTTATTTCGGCTCCCGATCTATCTTCTTCATCTCGAAACACGAATAGTAAGAGCTACTATCAAACCCTGATTCTACAGTTCACAATTATTCAGGGAACTATTTTGCCGTTGTGACTGAAATGGCTGCATTATTGCAAACCGATAAATGTATTGACATACATGTTAAAATGGAATGGCTGAAAATTAGAGTCGAAAACAAAACAATAATATTATAAAC
>JAHZMV010004421.1:0-13768 GCA_027743765.1 Coecobrya sp. COE2 | reverse complement strand
TCACTAAATACATTTTTCATATTATGTGGCATTTAGAATATAAAACCCATCCTTACCACATGTCTCGGACGCCCAACGATATTTGTGAACACCGTTTTGGGAGAATCATCCCCAGAAAATCCGGCTTTCAAAGTACCTGATCCATTATCAATCACCACTGTGGTAACGTTTTCTTCACACATTTGAAGAAATAAAAATATCTGTTTTGGTGAATATAATATGAACAAGATTTAATGACAGTCAGGACAAGGTATGCGGTAAGCTGGGTACTGAACAATTCTGCGATGATGATTTCATTACGGTGATTATAATGTAAAATGTGCTTATCATATTAGTTATTACCACAACTTTCATGATAATGAAATCCATAGCTTTGCAACAAAATCCCGAGATAATAAACCATTGTCGATTTGTTGGCTTCCGCAGTTCTATCCATGGTAATCTGAGACCAGTGACGTTCAACTTGTTAAATGATAAGATAGTTCAGCTTCATAAACAAGTTCCATAAATCCGCACACACTGACTATTTTCAGCTACATTATTGCCATACTCTCTTTACTGAAATTAAAGAAAATATTTTCTCATGTCCATACGTTTCAACAGTTTGCCCTCTGCTTATTAAAAATAATAAACCTTGAATACAGAATGGGAACGAACCCGATAATTTAAGATTGCGCGAAGAAACTAACCACCTGTCGGGGAGAATCATTACAGTCGTACTTTTAAATCTAGTAAATTTTTAACGCAACGAAAGTACGCAGGCAACTACATAATATTTTTCCAATGGTTCAATAGTTCACCTTTATTTGGTATTTGTGTTTTAAAAATTATTTAGACAACTATTTATAGAATGCATTTAATTGATACAGAATATCGATTTTCTATACATTTCTTAAATAAAAATATACAATAAATGCATTAAATTCGTATTTTGTAGCATTTTTGTTTACGTGTTGTTATTGTATGGCTTACTGAAACGTTGAAAATTCAAGTAGTTTGTTGAACGACTTTATGTTGATTCTTTTCGTTGAAAGTAAAAATAAACATTTGAGTGCTTATAATGCCATTTTATTAATGATTATTTTGAGTTATCTACGACTAAATATTTTCTTCTCGTAATACATTTCGTTTGTTGTTCAGTTTAATTGCTAAAAAATAATCAATATTTAATTTAAAATTGAACAGAAAATAATATTACAAGAGCACACATTATACTGTGTATTACAAATCATTCACGTGATGTTAAAATATATTTTCATAACATCTAAATTATCAAATGTTAATAGGTATATTGCATTTTTATTTAATAGTTTTAATTATTTTCGTGTTGACTTTATTTACAGTTGATATAAAAATCACTTTGGTTGTTTTTATTCTTCTGACAGACGAAAAACTACAAGGAGAAATAATAATGTTAGTTAGTTTGCGTAGCCATGTATGAATTTCAATGATAAATGTCAAAACAGAACACCCTAGTCCAACAAGCAACACTACAAATATAACCAGAATATTTCCTTCCATTGTAGTTCTGGCATAACTACTTCCATCGCCGCTTTCTTTGAATAAATTATGAGAATTTTCAGAGATATTCAGAAAAGGCCTTCTAACTTCCGCCAAATATAATAATAAGTTTTGCCAGCGCTCTCGAATTCCAGACGATAAGTATCCATTTATCCTAGCTGCAATCTTGTCAGAAAACCTTGGCGTGTAACCATTTCCCCCCAGCCTGTATTCCATGTAAAATCCATTCTCAAAAAGAACCTCCTTCCCAATGTATACAAGGTCATTGGAATGATATCTTTTCAGTTTTATTGCCATCTCAAACGCAGGCATTTCCGGAAGAATGGCCGCGACCTTGTCACATATTTTTAACTCCGGTTCCAGCAAATTCAGTTGAGCCTCAAGTAACTTTGTTTTATCCAAATTCCCTTGGCTATTATTCCAAGCAATGCTCTGATTTAGCACAGTGCGGGGATGAATTTTAGAGTAATTTTGGAGCAGCTCAAATAATGATGAACCGGTACCTTCCAGTAGTTTTACTTCAGATTTAATAAAAAATCCATTCCGGTTTTGAATTTGGTGGTCGTCAATCCAGAAGTTATTTCTGGTGTAGCAGTCTTGATAGTGCCTTTCGCAATATCCGTTTGTCGTCGTGATTCTACCAGCTCTTGTGTATATTCTAAACGAGTGGTTTATTAACTGGGAGAATAATTCATACGGAATTTGTGCTCGAGGTTCAATCATTCTAAGAATATTGTCGCGTTTATAAGCATTGCTTATAACAAGAGCGGCAGAGAAAACGAACGTAAGAAGTAGAGTTAGATGGGTATTTTGTAATGTGGTGTCATTGAAAGGATTACCTTGTTCTAGTAGCAGTTTATAACATGAGGTGAAGTATTCAGACAAACTGTGTTTTCTTTTTTGATTTGACATCATTTTACTTATCCGTTCAATGATACATATCGCAATTGGCGCAACAATTAAAAGAACGGACAAAATCCACATCCAGCTTTCAGAGTCAAAACTTGAAAGTAGTTCGTCAAAGGGTAACCCGGAACTATTTGTGCGACCACAACTAACAAAATGAAATTGTATTTTTGGAAATCGAGACGAAATTGTGGAACTTGAAACGGGCAGTACTAATGAGAACACGGACACTTTCATTTCATCTACTGGCTCATCTATGCTTTTAGGAACGGGTGGCAAGCATATATCAGTTTTTCATAAATTTTGAAAGATCACATTCCACATTTCGTCTGCACCGAACTGGGAAAGAATTTCCAGGGATAAATTCTCCAAAGCATATTGGGTTCTTTGGAACTTATCCGAATATGTTAATAAGTGACATTGAAGTTTTCCTTCAAAGTACAATTTTGGAACGTTAACATGTTTATCGGTTAAGTTTGTCCCGATTTGTTCAGAAATTTGATCAATACTCATTCTTAGAAGTATGTGAGGATTACGAAGTACGTACCACTTATTAAATATTTCATACGATATTCTATGAATATTTTTCCAAGGATCCAACCACAAATATAGATGCACGTCTAGATTTCCGAAGGACCATTGCCGTTTCTCAGTTAGGAATCTTTTCCAGTTGTACAGCGACCGATCACTGTTATCTTCCTTAACCGATCTTGCTCCATCACGAATATGACATCTAACAAGTGATGGAGGTGACAATATAAAATATAGGTTACGTTCATCCTTCAAATGGCTAGGTCCAAAACTATTATTTCGCGGCTGCCAAAACCAGAAACTGAGATGGGTTGAATAGATCTGAAATGTTTCTGGTTTCGGTAGTAAATCAAAATGTTCTTCGCACTTCCAAGGACGACTATTTGCAGTGAATGTCAGATAGTCTATTTTAGAACAGAGTCCGTATATTAGATTCTTCTTCTTTTTCCTGTACATTCGATCAGGTCCTCCATGAATATACGATGACCGACTGCATTGAAAAATGGATTTGCTGTTATTTTCCGAGTTGTAAATATTCCCCAGCAAGTCGACAATTACTGTTCTATTTGAGTTGTTTATCCTGACGAGGTATTGTTTGTAGTAATTCATCTTGACTTTGCGATACCGTTCAAGGATTTTGTGTGCATTCCACCGTGCGTTGTCGAGGTTACGCAAAACTGTAGGGAAAGATAAGGGTGGAATATCCTTTCTCTGGTGATTCGTAATTTGTGTGAAACAGCTTGAAAAGAGGTTCAAATATACATGAATATTTTGTGATATGAATTCGGGCCATGGATCTTTATTGAAAGTAGGTATCCCCGTGTTTACTGAAACGGAAGCTGCTATCAAAAGAAGCAAAAAGTTAATTTTGGAATTCATTGCAAACATCTGCTTCTATGTACTGTTCGATTCCAGAAATTAAGGAAAAAATCTATCCTGCTTATTTAATATTTGTATAACGACTATACCTTGCTATGTACGTCTTTGCTGCCAATCTGTGATGTCGTCGTAGAATTGGTAAGTTTTTCTGAATATCGTGACAATATTACCATGGTTCAGTATTGAACATAGGTATGCAAAGCAGATTGATGAGCAATTGAGTTTTAAGACAAACTTAATTTCCTGTTTCTTCGTAAAAACGTAGTGGACATGTTCATGTTCAAAGACAAACGAGATATTGGTATTGATTTTTGAAATAATTACATTCAAATAATAGTCTATGCCATACGATTTGTTAATTCTGTATTTTGTGGTTTCCATGGTTACGATAATAACGGTAATAGTCCTTCCGGGGAGAACGTTGGTGCGGTATTTATGTTTGTATTTCTTTTTTGATTTTATTCCTAGCATGTGAATCCGTTGACTGGAGACAAATGATGAAATATGTTATCAGGGTTGCAAGTATCTACACATTCAACAACATCAAAAGAACGAGATTAAACTACCCCGTAAAAATGAAAGTATGTTTAGAAAAAAGCTTAAATTTATTACTTACATTCCATAGCATTGAATAAGTTATTATGAACCTGTTGCTCGCACGAATGCCAATTTCATGATTTCGGAGTTCATTCAAGATTAAATTTGATTCTTGTTGATTTATGCATTTACTGTTTTCCTCCTTCGCTACCCATTGTTTCAAGCTATCCATCTGTTTAAAAACATATTCCTTTCTGAAAATATATGAACCACTATCAAATTAATTTGATTAGCATTTCCCTCTAATGACTTACATTTACAACAACTTCCGCAGACAAAATACAGGTCGTGATTAACGCAGCAATGTACAGTGACATAACAATAAATACTCGCAATTCTCGCTTGAATAAAAAGTCATCGAGGTGTCTTGCCAAAGTAATAATTGAACATACCAAGAACCACATCAAAATACTTCCAAACGCGTCGCTCGCCAAAAGACAAAGTTCTTTAATAGCCTGGTAGCTTAAGTAAATTTTCTTCCACTGTGAAATAGGTTTGGATGCTTTTCCATCTGTAATGTTGACTGTGTGCAAAATCAAATCTTCGGTATTTTGTTCACAATCATGATTCGCATATCCTTCCAAATATATTCTGAATGACCGCGTAACCATCCAAACTGTGATAACTACTGGTAGAACAGTTAAGTTTACCAAGTGTACTGAAGTAATGTGGTTTGTCCAGGCAATTATTGTAACAAAGGCTAACATGTAGTTCGAAATTGTTGGTTCAGAAATTGCTGTTATATCGCATGCATTCTCTTTGTCTCGAAATAGGAAAATATGATATCCAGATCTGGCAACGCCGGATATCCATGTGCCATTCCTCTGCAGAGACTCCTGTTGAATTTTCAGTGAAAATTGCACCAGCTCGTAGATTATGACAAGAACCCAGCAAGAGCAGATGCAAAACGAGGTGAATTTGTTATACCAACCGGGTAGTTTGATGGGAATTAGAATATTTTTATTCGATGAGATGAAAGTAAGGACTCGTGATATCTTTTGTTGTGCAAACCAAAATGCCTTTTTAGTTACCAGGATAAATATGAAGGTAAGGAGAACAGAAAGAAAGTAGAAATATAAGAGAGGATCCCGAGTTTTATATTTGGATATTACAGAAGGAATTTCTATGACATAATGTAAGCCAACGAAGCTTCCTAGTAAATTGAAGATAATGCAAACTGTTTTGTGTCCCGTGTTAGTATAAGTTGTTATATTTTTGTTGGATGATTTGAATCGAAAAGGTGAGATTAAAAGAAAATAACAAACGTTAAAAAATGTGTCGAGAAAATCGTTGAGTGAATTGTTTACATATTGAGAAAAAATCATTTTAAGGCAAGTAATATTAAGTACGACAGATTTTTTTAAAAATCCAGTCTACTATTATTTTCGACACTTAGCAATTCTGTTATTTCTTATTGTGGTAATTCAAATGTGACAAATTGGTAAAGTAAATGATTTTCTAGATAATATGGAATATTTTTAACTCAATATAGTATTTATGTACTTAATCCATATAACTGAATTTCAAAATGTTTACTTTGTTCTTGACATTTATGTCTATTATGTATACATGTTTGTAGATAAAATTTGAAACTCCAATTTCAATGAAATTAATGGACACAAATGCATCATTTAAATTGATAATTTAGGTGATACCATAATGTCGCCAAAATATGTTTACACACGAAAACTCATATTGGTATTTGTTATATAATGTGTGCTAGATCACATACTTTCCTAATTTGTATTCTATGTTTATATACGTTTGGAATATTGAATTGTACATTGCATTTATTCTATTAGATAATTGATCATCGATCCTTTAATTGCCATTCATTTTATGATTCCTTTACGATTTAATAAAATGATCATGGTCCAGATTTTCATGGAAAGTGGAAGAGGCAGAAATCCATTCATTAAACCAAATAGCAAGGAGCTTTAAAATCCGAACGAGTTGTACTGTATATTCCTATCTGAAGTAATAACCTTACCCAGTTAATTTAAATTATGATTGTTTTCCTGATATGGCTGGCAGAGATTATACCATTCATTTTGCATTTTAATTAAACTTGGAATACCTATTGTGAAAAACGAACAAATGAGTGGCAATTGCTTGTTACAGACATTTAATACTTCATTTTATCGGAGATATACGTAATATCTTCACAAATTAATACAGCCGTTTAAATATTAAATCAGACTGAAACAAACGATAATGCAAAAATGTTGTGACATTGCTCTGCTCAAGGTTTGAAATTGAATTAAATCAATTGTCACCAAATATGTGAGCATCAATGTATGTAATGGTGGTCTTTATCTTAATTCATTTTCCACATCTTTCATTTCTCCATTCAGTTAGCTGACTGTCATGTTCCTACTATCTACTTATCATTAATGATATGAGCAAATTTTTAAATGAGGAATGCTTCAACTAACATTCCATACTCATTCGCGTGTATACTTCAGTAAGTATTGTCTAGGTCTTTGCAATTGGGAGTTTACATTTATGCAAAGACTCCAAAGGTTAAAATGGAAGAGTTTCAAAAGAAATACGTAACCGCAAATTTACCCCAATTGATAGAAGCTACAAGCTGTAGTCCATTATTTCTATCAAAATTACGCGCTGCCGGAGTTCTTCATATTTCGGATCTATCAGTCTTGGTAAGAAGGATGACTAAGCAATACAGAATATTGGAAAAGCTAAATTCTAAATGTGTTTATTTTAATAAAAAAGGAAAAGAACAGCTTTGACAAGCTTGAGCAGACGAAAAAGCTGTACGAAATTTTGGAAACAAGAAAAGACGCGTTTGAATTACTGAAGCAGGCTCTACTGGAAACAAAACAATCTGGTGCTTACGCAATTTTGAATAAACCAACCAGTAAAGCTGCCACTGCTGGGGAGTCCTTCAGAAATTGTGGCTCCATCTCCTACAATCGTAGTGTTGTCCTGGGCGTTGGCTCCAATAATACGAAAGTGTTCCAAGGCAAGGTATCCAATAGAGATGTTGCAGTAAAGCAGATAAGCTGTGAAGGTATTGATATCAAAAAGGCCCTTGGAGAAGCTGCCATCCTTGTGAAGCTGGACTTTCACGAAAATATTATTCGATATTTCAATGCTGAAGTCACCGAAGAATTCATCTTGATTGCCCTGGAGCTCTGCACCATGAATCTAGATACGTGGGTCCACACCAAAAGTATTCCAATTGAACCTGTTGACATTATACGGCAGTCTACAAGCGGAATAGCGCATCTTCATAAAATGGGCATTATTCACAGGGACTTAAAACCAGCTAACATTTTAATTGCTCAACTACCAACCGGTGATTTCAGAGTCAAAATTTCGGATTTTGGAATGTCACGGAAAATCCAGGAAAATAGGTCAAGTGTTACGTTGCACTCTGGCTTTGTTGGGACGTTAGGATGGATTGCTCCTGAAGTTGTTGAAATACTGGAACACACTTCCGCATCAGAGGCAATTATCAAAATGGTGAGAGAAAATATTCCTCAGATTTTTCTTTGCTAGCTAAGCATAGTTCTGAAATCGCATTCAAGTTAGCACATCTATAAAAATATTTCCAAGTTAGGCATATAGACTTTGGTTAGGCTTTGGTGCTTGCATTATAATTTCCTGTCGTGGTCTGCTTACTTTTCAGTCATTTGCATCAGATGTATTTTCTCTTGGTTGCATATTCTACTATGTCCTGACTGAGGGCATTCATCCCTTTGGCAACCACATGCGCCGCGAAGCCAATATCCTTGACGATAAATTTTCACTCAAATTGAGTGACCTAAAAACCGAAGAAAACGGTTGCCTTTCACTGATTCAGTACATGATAAAACGCAATCCCAAGGACAGACCTCTTACATCAGACATCCTATCTCATTATTTTTTCTGGTCTCCCAACAAAACACTTGAGTTCTTTTCTGACGTGTCCACCCTGATAAGCAAGAACATGAATGACGTCAACCAATGCTTGGTTCGTCTCAACCACACAAACTACTCTAACTGGCTTGATAACCAGAAAATTAGTGTACAGATTAAAAAGTTTCTTCAGGAGAAAAGAAACTGTGGAACTAATATACGGGATCTACTAGAAACAATTGGATATCTAGATAGCTACTATGATACCCTTCCTGAAACCATCAAGATGGCCTTGGGACCTTTGCCGGATAAGTTTATACGCAATTGGCTCGTTCGATTTCCAAGTCTACTTTCATCAACTTGGGAACATTTTCAAGACCTGAAACATCATCGTATACTGAAAAAGTACTACAGCGACAGCTTTAATTTTCGGGACCCTGAAGGTTAGTTTTTAATATGTGTTACTTCAGACCATGTTGTAGTGTCATATCACAATTCGTAATTTAATTCAGGTACCGTAATGGTAGACGATCCACATGTGTTGAATGCCCCGATAACAAACGATGAGCAGAATAAACGATCACGCAGCCCATTCCATATTTTGAAGTCAACCAGATCCGTCCCAAACTTGACGAGACTTGTCAGCCTGGGTGATGACAAGGTAGAACCGGAATACGTACTCAACCGAGCCAAGGAATGGGAAACACTTCGTGAATCAACAAAGTACCGGGTGCCGTTAAAACGCATCCTATCCTTACCTTTAATTTCTGTTAACATTGATAGGTTCCATAAACAAATGAAAGCGAAACGCAGCAGAATGCGAGGCTTAACAATTCAAGAGGTAAGGGAACAGCGTGCATTGATGTCTTTTGTAAAATCTGGAACCCTCGCCGATATTGTTGAGCATTGTAGGAAATACAATGACCCAGAAAACGGAAAGTATGTAAAAGACATTAGGAGGATGGTTACCCCACTCCATGTTGCGGTGATTCGGGGTAAGCTATCAGTAGTAGAATATCTTTTAAATGAACAGGATTTCAAGACAAAGATAAACGAAAGCCAAAGAAGATCCCAGAACTCTAATGAAGGGCAGTTTCACAGGCTTCTGAAATTGTGCATTGAAAATACAAATGATCAAACGGCCCAGAGTATTGAAGAGAAAATAAAAATTATTTCTAAGCTTGTCAATATCAACAAAAACTTACTAACTTACGACTTTGGAATGACGTCACCCCTTTTTGCTGAAAATGCCCATGTTGATTTACTAATCCACTTGATGAAACTTGGAGTTAATATGTCCCACATAAACGACGGAAATACTATTTTACATCACGTGAGCACATACGTCAACCCAGAAAACTTTCATAAAATACTTGGCGCAATATTGAAACATGGACAAGGTCAAATGTTAACCGTGAAATCAACATCTGGTAAAACTCCGATGGAATATGCAATGGAAAAATTTGAACCAAGCGTGGCAACTATTGAGCTTTTGAAGCGGGACTCGGATTTGCGATTCGGAGAAATCAGTCGACTTCTGGTTCTAGCCGCCGTCAAGAACAGCAGATCAGTAGCATTCCTAAAGGCATTGCTAAATGCAGGGGCCGGCTGGAAATATTTAGACAACAGAGAAGCCTCTCTAATTCACCTTTCCGTTGAAACAGCAAACATCCCGTTTTTAGAATATCTTTTAGCGCAGAAACAAACCAATGTCAACGTTGTAGACAAATTTGGTAATACTGCATTCCACTATGTGTTTTGCAAGGCCAAGAAAAGCCGGCTTCAAATGACCAAGCTACTTGTTCAGGCAGGTATAAACATAAACGCCAAAGAGTCCCGCTCAGAAAACTCTGCTTTCCGGTTTGCGGTATTTATGCGTGATGATAAACAGGAATGGTCAGATTTTCTGAATTATCTGGTTAGCAAAAAAGCTGATCTTAATTCCACTGACGGAAAAGGTAATACTGTTATCCACGATGCAATTTCATATTTATATAGATCACAATGGATTGACAGCTTAATTGGCTGGGGAGCAAATATAAAGATTTTATCAAAAAACAAACGAACTGTCATTCATCATGCTGTACTTGTAAGAAACACGGGAATTCTAGAATACTTGTTTGAGAAAGGCGTTGACGTCAATGCAAAGGATAGTGACGGATGTACTGCTCTGCATTTGTTGTTTAGTGATACAAATCCCATTACCATATACCCCATCTTTCCAGCTGAGACGACGTATGAAATTTTGAAAATATTTGCAAAAAATAAGCATGTAAATTGGAAGTTGAAAACAAACAAGGGTCATAACCTTTGGAATCTTGCTATCAAATTTCAATATGTTTTGGGTACTCAAGCTGTGCAGTTAATCAAATCCCGATGTAATTAAGAAATGCTCTGGCTAAAATTGAGATAATTTCAACATAACTATTTATAATTGGTTAGTAATTATGGAGAATGTAAGAAACAGACAATCTATGTAGTTAGTTCATGCAAATGATAAGATAAGAGGTTTTAATTAAATGACACAGATTAAATTGGTGTAACTTATTGTCAGTATATATTTATCAGTACAATTTATTTGGTTAAATAAATACAATGATTGGTTACTATGTTTTATTTCAGTAGCATTTTCTATGCACAATTCCAGGTCCAACTTCGTCGTACTCTCTTCTTTTAATCAATAATTCCTTGAATGTACTCATACTAGCCAAAATACTTCCGCCAACCCATGCACTGTACTGTCTTGTTTTCGGGTTTAGAATATTAACATGCATTGTTTCCGGAGCCAACAGGGCAAGTTCTTGCTTTAACCTGTCACTAATGCCCGGGAGCATTGTTGTCCCACCGCCGACAACAATACTGTCGTACAGGTCTTTTCTAATATCCAGGCTACATTTCATAATAGAATTATGAATGATTTCATGAATTCCGACACCCTCGATCCCCATAAGGGATGGCCGAAATAGTGCTTCAGGGCAGCGGAAACGTTCATAATTGAGATAAATTACCTGACCGTCTGGAAGCTCGTAACCTTTATCTGGCATGGAGTTCATTTCTTTGTAAATATCTAATGACACATAACAAAGTTTTTCCTTGACGTCGCGGACAATTTCCCGCTCCGCTGTGGTAGTAAATGTGTAGCCCCTTTCCGTCATAATTGTCATTAAATAGTCTGTTAAATCTCGACCGGCCAAGTCTAAACGAAGGATAGCTTTCGGAATGGCGTATCCCTCGTAAATGGGAACTGTGGTGGTAACCCCATCTCCACACTCCAGGACAACTCCGGTGGTTACCCCAGAAGCGTATTGAGNAATCTCGACCGGCCAAGTCTAAACGAAGGATAGCTTTCGGAATGGCGTATCCCTCGTAAATGGGAACTGTGGTGGTAACCCCATCTCCACACTCCAGGACAACTCCGGTGGTTACCCCAGAAGCGTATTGAGTTAGTACCGGTGCAAGGCTGACGAACAAGGCGTTGACGTTGAAGGTTTCAAACATGACCTGGCATATCTTTTCCCTGTGCCATTTCGGGTTCACAGGGGCCTCTGTGATGAGAACGGAGTGGTCTTCAGGAACAACACAAAGTTCATTTCTAAAAGTATGATTCCAGATTTTCTCCATATTTTCCCAGTTTGTAATCACTCCATGCTCGACAGGATATTTTAGGGTGAGGATGCCTCGTTTCGATTGAGCTTCATCGCCGACATATCTATCCTTTTGACCCATACCAACCATAATACCCTGAGGAATATAAAAAAACGTAAAAACATTTCTTTAATATATTTTGCTATAACGATATATTTACCGGATGTCTTGGACGACCAAAGATGTTTGTTGACACGACCCTGGGAGAATCGTCTCCCGCAAATCCAGCTTTCAAAACACCTGATCCATTGTCAATAACCAATGTGGAAATATCGTCGTCACACATTTTAAAAATTAAATAGATCAAATTTGTATAATATAATGTAAGGAAGATATACTGGCAATCTAGCCAGCAATACGTCAGTAAGGAGTGTAATAATGAATTTATGTGGTGATGGTCTCATACAGTCGGTTATCATGTGGAATTTACTTATCACATTTACAATTACCACCATGTACATGATAATGACAGCTAATGCTTTGCACCAGAATTTTAAAAATTAAATAGATCAAATTTGTATAATATCATGTAAGGAAGATATACTGACAATCTAGCCAGCAATACGTAAGTAAGGAGTGTAATAATGCATTTGTGTTGGTGATGGTCTCATATAGTCGGTTATCATGTGGAATTTACTTATCACATTTACAATTACCACCAGATACATGATAATGACAGCTCATGCTTTGCACCAGAATTTCATATAATGAACTATTACCACTTTGTTACCTTGCAAAGTTCAATCCATGGCAATCTGAGATACGTGATGATTGGCAAACAAATTGATAGATGATAAGATTGCTATGCTTCATATTATTTTTCAGGGTTTTGTAAATTCTCTGCAGACTGACTGCATTAAGTAATAATGTTTTTGATAATATCCTAGACGCTGGAGGATAATAACCTATAATTTAACTTGATACTCTTACGTATTTATGCTTCAACTGTAGCTAATTATAAATGTAAATTTCTCAGCAAGAATATTTATTCAACACAAATATTAGCGCTTTAGGTTTACAATTGTAAAATTTAATAAAATCTCAAGCGTTCAAATGTTCAAATTATAATACATAACATTGTACAGGGCATGTGTAAACATTCAATCAAAATGTGTTATCCAGTAATTACAGTATCTTTTCCGTAGTTGAGAGTAACACCGTCATACGTAGACCTATTTGGAAGATAGGAAATATATTGTAATAAACCAAGTCTATACGAATATTCGTAAATACGCTTTAAATACTTACGTTGCTGTGGAAAGATCAGATTTAATAACGACAATATTAACATAGTCCACTGCCAAAGTACTAGGCTGTGTCCCAGGAAACAGAGTGCCTCGAGTGTAACGCAAGATCAGGCTTGGCTTTTGATCCGGGCTTTGGAGGATATTGTGTGGAACCTCTACCCACAATTGAAGGATCTGCCCGGCAGAAATCTTCACACTAAATTAGATGAATATTGAATCATTTTAGGATTTAGTTCATTTTTGAAGATTGGTCATCTTGGCAAACATGTTAACTCCTCTATATTCTGTTGTAAATATAAAACCTACCCATCCGCAATTTTATAACTTTCTGATAGTGAGCCATCCTCTCCACGGAATGATAGTGTCAATGAACCAGTTGTTTGCTTTTGGCTTAAGCTGATAGGGACTTGCAGTTGAACTATTTGCT
Organism: Coecobrya sp. COE2; assembly: GCA_027743765.1. NCBI lineage: Eukaryota > Metazoa > Arthropoda > Collembola > Entomobryomorpha > Entomobryidae > Coecobrya > Coecobrya sp. COE2. Next base: position 154 of record JAHZMV010004421.1, on the reverse strand, counting down.
CTATGAATAATAAATATTTGCGTTAGTTTCATTGATTCCCTAACATTTAAAAAATATATATGCTGGATGAAATGCAACTTACTGCAATAGTTATTATTATTGGAACCATCCGTTGTCTGAACATAATAGACTCCACCTGCACCTGAGTTTCTTT